>LGRX02000740.1:0-33532 GCA_001247695.2 Cymbomonas tetramitiformis | reverse complement strand
TGATGACCTGAATTACATTATTAACGCCGTGTGAAGTCATACGTTGTCATTTATGCATGAACTGCATGTAATGTGGGGGCTACCGCTGGGGGGCTCCGCTGAACCCCCCTTCATTATTCACTGATGACCTGGGTTAAATATAATTAAAATTTAGTATTACCGCACTGTGAAGTCATACCTTGTCATTCATGGATGACCTTTATATTTATATTTAATTTTATTTATACTGTCGTGTCGTGTCGTGTCGTGTCATTGTCGTGTGTGTCGTGGTCGTGTCGTGTCGTGTGTACAGTGACACACTGAGTCGTGTCAATACAACTCACTGTGTCGTGTGTTGCCCAGCTCTACTCTGTGTCGTGTACAGCGTACAGTGTACAGCCTACGATTCTGGCTTCATTTTTTCGACAATGACACAGTGTTAAGAGCCACTGAATTTTCGGAATCCGTTCACACATTTCTCAGATTTGAAGAATGAAGACGTAAAAAAAACTGAGACAGAAATCGTATACAGCGTACAGTGTCACAGTGTCTGGCTTCATTTTTCACAGTGTTAAGAGCCACTGAATTATATTTAATGGCTTCAATTCATAGAATATCAATACAGCATACGCAGTACAGCCTACGATTTGGGCCTCAAAAACGCAGTGTTAATTCGCACTGTTAAAGCACTGAATTTTTTCCCGATTTTTCAAAAGAGGGGGAATCTTCGATTTCATCTCCGATTTTTTCCCCAATATTGCGCCTTTGTTAGTGCGCTGAAATGACTTTTTGCGCGAAATGACTTTTATTTGCGCATTTGTTAGTTATTAACTATGGAAATGCGAGTTATCGCTTGCCCGCCCCAACTTTGTTGCGCTACTGCAGGCACAGCCCCTTGTGATTTTCATCACATTACATGAAGTACAATTTTTTCAACGTTCGTAACTAAGATATATGTATTCACAAGGCGAATACCTTTTTCTTGAGCTCTTGATCGACCCCATCTGCAACCGCATCAGCTTCGTTTGCAGTCGCGACTGCAAGCTAAGTCGATGGGGTTCAAGATAGGGTCGACCAATTCACAACAGCCGAGGGGTGTTCTTGCGTTCTAGCGCAAGAAACCTGTCAGATATATTCGTATCAATAATACGAATGTATCCCGTAAGTTTCAGAGCATGCCTTCGAGTATGCTCGAAACGGTCGCATCTTGACAAGAGAATCCAAACCCATAACGCCTCTTGTCAAGATGCGACTGTTTGAAGTATGCTTGACGGTAGGCCCTGAAACTTCCAGGATATATTCATATTATTGTTATGAATACACGTATCTGCCAGGTTTCGTTATTTAGAGTGCATGATAACTCCAATTCTGCAAGGCAGTTTTGGGTTTGGGTTAATCAAAAAAGATGCCAAACAGCCGAGGGCTTCCCGTGCGTCCTAGCGCACGAAACTTGGCGCAAATACTGCCAAGAGATATTTATTTAAGTTCCTTGAAGCTCAAAGCTTCAAGTTACTTGTGCGCCCAACGCGCATTTTATTTCTAAGGCAGATGTTTTGGGTTTGGGTTCGAACGTGACACCCAAACCCAAAGATGCCAAACAGCCGAGGGCTTCCCGTGCGTCCTAGAGCGCGAAACTTGGTACATATCTTTTAAGTTACCTGAAGCTCAAGGCTTCAAGTTACTTGTGCGCGAAACGCGCAATTTATTTCCAAGGCAGATGTTTTGGGTTTGGGTTTGGGTTCGAACCCAAACCCAAAGATGCCAAACAGCCGAGGGCTTCCCGTGCGTCATAGAGCACGAAACTTGGCACAAATACTGCCAAGATGCATATCCTTAAGTTACTTGAAGCTCAAAGCTTCAAGTTACTTGTACGCGAGACGCGCAATTTATTTCTAAGGCAGATGTTTTGGGTTTGGAACCAATATGCGACTGTTTGAAGTATGCTTCAAGGTATGACCTGAAACTTACGGGATATATTCATACAGATTATTGATACGAATATATCTGACAGGTTTCTAGCGCTAGAACGCAAGAACACCCCTCGCCTGTCGTGAATTGGTCGACCCTATCTTGAACCGCATCAACTTAGCTTGCAGTCGCGACTGCAAACGAAGCTGATGCGGTTGCAGATGGGGTCGATCAAGAGCTCAAGAAAAAGGTATTCGCCTTGTGAGTAAATATATCTTAGTTACGAACGTTGGAAAAAATTGTACTTCATGTAATGTGATTAAAATCACAAGGGGCTGTGCCTGCAGTAGCGCAACAAAGTTGGGGCGGGCAAGCGATAACTCGCATTTCCATACTTAACAACTCATGAACGGCACTGTTGACTGTGACCGTTTAGCGTTTGCGACTGTCAACTGACCGGGAATGGGGAAAGCGACCGGGAATGGGAGATTTGGAAGCGTTGAATAAAGCGAAATAAAATGTAAAGTGAAATGGTGACGTCAGCAGTCAGTTTTAAATCTGAATCGTTATCTTTGCGATGCATGGACGGTAAACAAATGATTTGGAATTTAGTGTCATCGAGGCGTGCCACTTTCTAGCGACAGTTTTTACAGTGGGGTCAGAATCTAGTGTTTCCTTCACCCCGGGTTGGGAGTGTCGGTCTCGTTGGCCTTGAGCCTCGGCTTCCTTCACCCCGGGTTGGGAGCGTCGGTCTCGTTTGACAGAAAGGGAGAACTGAGGGTATATATATAAGGTATATATATGCACGATATGCCACAGAAAACACAGTGCCGGGTGCTCGGAAACGGAATAGCATAAACTGGGAAGACATACGGACTGACTGTCTAACTAGAGCAGGCTAAAGTGACGGAGACACGGTCACGTGTGACACATGCCACACACAGTGAGGGGTGACGCAAAGGAGAAGCAGGCCCCCATACTGTGGGGGGGAAATCGGCTTCCCCGTGACACCACCTCTGCACCTCACCCCGAAGGTGTGAGTGGCAATCCCAGAGCAAGCAAACCCTAAAACCTAAACCCAATGTCACTTAATGTCAAAGTTGCACGAAGGGCCCATTGCGGCCAGCTAACAACTGGCAAGATGTGGTCAAACTTTGCACGAAGCTAATTGTGGCTAAGGTTAGAATTGGTTGGTTGCAGTCGGTTGCGATGTGATCGCGCTCTCAGTGAGCGGTGGCGGCGGTGTTCTCGAAGATGTCGAGGGGCATCCAGGCGATAAATTAACCAACCCCTGTGCGGTGCCAGAGCCAAAAGTAGCCTGGCACCACCAGAGCGAATGCGTCGATGAGAAGGGGTTGGGGAGGTGGAAGGTGAAAAATGCGGTAAGGGGGCGCGATTGAGCGCATTGGTAATGGCTCGAAAGGAACGATGGTGAGGGGCGAAGTGGGCGTGGCAACACCACCACACACCACTAGATGGTGAACAGGTGGGGCGCAAGGCGAGGGCGAAGGGAGTGGAGGGACGAAGTCGAAGGAGTCAAAGCACTCGTTGTTGATGGCGAACGCGATGGACTCGAGTTTGGTGCTTGGCGCGTAAGCACCACCAAGCACCACCAGACCACAACCAAAGGGGAGATGTTCTCGTCGAAGCGAGTCCAGGGCAGACCGAACCGCGGCCATACGCGCACGTTGGTGCAGCGAGGCCATGATCCCCGCGGCTGTAAAATCTGGAAGGCGCTTTGATAGGGTTTCGAGGCCTAAAGGTAACTTTTCGAAAAATTAACCAAATCAAGCGATGGAGAAGTCAAATTGGGCCAGTTTTCGACGGGGAACACGGTGGTCACGTCAAAAATGCCGTAAGGTAAGGCAGTTTTCCGGCAGCAGAGGCGCTGCTGGCCAGAGCGTTGAAGGACGCCAAAGGAAGTAGCCGGCCAAGGTGAAGGAATAAGAGGGAAAGAGGGAATTTCGGCCGAGGGAAAACGTAGGAAACCTTTCTCGTTGACGGTAGGCAGCCCACGTGTTGATTCAAGGAAATTCGGTTGCGGTGAATGGCGCCGTAACCGTAAGGGACTTGGAAGGAAATAACCGGCCAAGGTGAAGGAATAAGAGGGAAACAGGGAATTCTGGCCCAGGGAAAACGTAGGAAACCTTTCTCGCTGACGGTAGGCAGCCCACGTGTTGATTCAAGGAAATTTGGTTGCGGTGAATGGCGCCGTAACCGTAAGGGACTTTTAAGGGAACTCTAGAATTGGCAAAAAACCAAAGCGAGTTGATGCCTACCGAAACACCACTTAGCGTGAAGTGGGTCGATAACCTGACAGAAAGGGAGAACTGAGGGTATATATATAAGGTATATATATGCACGATATGCCACAGAAAACACAGTGCCGGGTGCTCGGAAACGGAATAGCATAAACTAGGAAGACATACGGACTGACTGTCTAACTAGAGCAGGCTAAAGTGACGGAGACACGGTCACGTGTGACACATGCCACACACAGTGAGGGGTGACGCAAAGGAGAAGCAGGCCCCCATACTGTGGGGGGGAAATCGGCTTCCCCGTGATCGTTCACCTTGAGCTCGGCTTTCCTTCACCCCGGGTTGGGAGCGTCGGGCTCGTTGGCGACGAGTGTTGGAGCTCCGCCGCAAGGTTCTCGGGGTATAAATCGATGGTGAGGATGAAGTAAGGGAGCTACGACGCTTTCCAGCCAGCCCTCGGCCTTTCATACGCAAGTGTCGCTCAGTCGACAACTGTTCACCGTGCCTCAAGATGCGCGCGGAGATGGTGGATCTGGCGGCGGCGATGTTAACGAAGGTATAGCTGAGAGGTTCGTCTTTAGAAATAAATGTGGCGTTGAGCAGCACGTAGACCCCGCAATCGATGTTGTTATGTTGCTGAGGGGCCTCAACAGCGGTCTGCCTACACCAAGTGACACCCGAGAGGCGTGCAGAATTGTGTGCGGCGAATTCCTCACGCATAAAGGTTTCTAGATTGATGAAGCAAGTATCCTCGGGATGGTGCACGTTGCACATGGAATCGTACTTGGTGATGCAGCTCCATGGAACGTCAACCACGAATAATGACCAATGCCCCGGGTCCCCAGGATGGTGGATAGGCACCATGAAGATATCGCAACACGTTATGTCATACCCCAATGCGCGCTCGGTATTCCAACTGCGCACATTGCGGCTGTACACGGGGGCGGCTTGTGGGTCTATGGCCATGGGCTCCTGAGAACCAGGTGGTGTAATGTCCACGAACGTGTCTCCCACTAGTTGCACCGCGTGCGTCCGATGGTCGGGGTTGAATACTTCCGTTAACTTGGTATAAAACCTAGCCGAGAAATAGTGGGTACGTGGGGCCTGGCCAGATGATTGTCGTTGCTTCTCGACGTGACGTAGGTACGCTAGATACAAATCCACAATTTCGTCATTTAGCATTCGCCCGGGGAGTAAACGGTCCATCGGGCTTGGTGCATGCGCAGGCGACGAGATGCAAGGAACCGTACTCGGAGATGGTATCGGCGGTGGGGTAGGCGTAGGATTATCCGTCGTGGTTAAACGCGCAGATCGAGTGGTATCACACCCACCCCTGAAAGCTTGGAATAAAGTAAGCGGTCGTAGAGGACTTAGTGGCTCAACCCGAGCGGAAGTCTTGGACAAGGGTTCGGAACGTGGGGTGGTCGTTTGCAATCCAGACGAATTAGAAGAACGTCGAATAGGAGTCGAAAACTTTCGGCGCGAACGTGGAGTACTGAGGGTGGCAACCGAGGCGGGCGCCTGAAAGATAAAGGGCTCCGCGGCGATGGCCGGAGGGGGCGATACGCCGGCGTCGATGCGCATGGGCACGGCTTGCCGCGCGATCTGCGTGAGTGTTCCACCATCATCGGGGTGGGATATGTCGAGAGGTGGGAGACATAGCACAGCAACGGCGTCAGGTTGAGCTAGCCCGGTGGTGACTGAGGCGGCCGCTTGGAGAGAGTTGGGAGCAGCGTCGACCGCCGGAGGAGGAGATATGCCGCCTTCAGTGCGCATCGCCACGGCTTGCTGCGCGAACTGCGTAAGAGTTCCGCCCGCATCGGGGTGGGATATGTCGAAAGGTGGTTGACGTAACACAACCATGGGATCGGGCGGACCAAGCCTGGGGGCGACTGAGGCGGCCGCCTGCATAAAATTGGGAGCAGCGTCGACAGCCGGAGGCGGCAAGAAACCGCCTTCGATGCGCATGGCCACGGCTTGCTGCGCGATCTGCGTAAGTGTTCCGCCATAATCGGGGTAGAAAGAGTCGGCGAGAGGACGAGGTTGACGCAGCACAACAGCGGGGTCGGGCGGAGCGGGCCCAGAGGCGACGGAGGCGGCCGCTTGAAAGGGGCGAAAGATACCCTCGTCGATAAGCATGGCCACGGCTTGCTGAGCAAGTTGAGTGGTGGGTAGTGGATCGTCGACCTCAGGGGCGGAAGGCGGTGCTTGGACAGGGGCATGGCCAGCTCGGAGTATCGGTGCCTCGCGCACACCCGTTTCGAATGAAACTTTGCATACATAAAGGGCTTTTATAGACGAACACAACGATATATTGTTCGTTGCGATAGCATAAGTGAAACCCAAAATCTGATACCCATTTCTTGTGGCTATATACGAGCCGTAAATAATAGGGTATCTTGACCGTGAATAACTTTTGAGTCACGAGGTCTTTTCGAATGAAACTTTGCATACATAAAGGGCTTTTATAGACGAACACAACGATATATTGTTCGTTGTGATAGGATAAGTGAAACCCAAAATCTGATACCCATTTCTTGTGGCTATATACGAGCCGTAAATAATAGGGTATCTTGACCGTGTAGTGCGGTGCGGGCGGGGAATTGTTAGCACACAAATATTTGAATATATATAGTTTGCAAAGTTATTAAGTGCGGTGCGGGGAATTGTTATCACACACATATATGAATATGTAAAGTATGCAAAGTTATTTATGCACCTACATAATGAAACAAGCAAAGGAATATGGATGCTCATATGCTCTTATCAATAATAGAAGCAAAGCAAGGCTAGTTAGGATAGTTAGGATAGTTATCCTAAGTGTTATGAACACATACATAAAGAAGGAAAGGAAGCATACGGATATCAAGAATACAAGTATTGCAAAGCACAAGAAGTTAAGTGTTGATACTCACTATGAATGAAGTGGATTACACGGCACTTAAGTCATCGGCATTTCTTTTCAAGTTTCTATTTGTTGTGACAAGGGTATCCGTATCCCACATATGGAACACCAAGACACCACGGACCCCCATGGGTTTCTTGGCCGCAAGAACTTTGAAGCCCTTGGTTGCGATGTCTCCACTCAAGACCAAGAGCTCCCCACTCCCATTCCGCATACTAACGTATATCGAACACAACATAACTTTCCATATGCATTATAATAAGTGTTAGGAACAACATATCTTTTGCGCGAGCAAGATCCGTCCAGAATTTCGGATGCTGTACGGTTCTTATGAGGGGGGGTAATGGACGTGATTCGAGCCAGCCATCTCGACTCACGCCCAGCAGGGACGCATACCGCACGACATGAACATATCACGCATATCATATAAGCATAATAAACACACACTGAGCGTTTGGCAGTGCAATTTCACCTCTAGCGGACACGCGGATGTTAACCGCGTCCACGTTTCCGCTAGGGTTTCTTCCATCATTCGCGCGCTCGCTTGCAAGCGAGCGTGTGTGCCAGGGGCACGACGACAGATGCTCGGAGATATGTTTTTGATTGAACGTGCAAAGGTACACAATTCGGATTTTTATAATATACTGGATCAGGGCCAGATTGAGGTACAAACGATAATTCGGTTCCGAGTTCTGAAGGCTAAACACTTCTCAAGTGCTCTACTTATTCACTCGTCACTCAGGTTGCAGGGTCAACCACTCGAGAGCCGATGTCACACTTCGGCTCAACGTTCAGTTCCCGATCCGATCTCATTTCTAATTCCGATTCGTCATTCTCGATTCAGATGTTATGCCGACAGGCTGACACGATGACTGCCCCACAGTACTGTCATACTACTGTACTGTCATACTGTCATACTGTCATAGCGTCATACTGTCATACTGTCATAACCTTAATATCTGATATTCGATTTCATTGTCTTTTCAACCCCGATGCGAATCTGACCATTCTTCGAGGGTCTGACTGAGTTCCACGATGACACCCCCCACAGTACTGTCATACTACTATAGTGTCATACTGTCATACTGTCATAGTGTCATAGTGTCATACTGTCATACCCCGGACATCTGGTATTCATTCTCATCGTGATTTCAAGCCCAATTTCACTGTCATCGTGCCAATCCCAGATTACCCCCGATGACACACATACGGACGCATAGGCATATCGGCTCACGCTGTGCCTCCGGGCACAACTCTCCCCCCCTTAGGAGTGGTCTACCTCCTGGGATCACTCCGCTAAGGTACCCATCTAAGTTCCAGTTCTTAGGTTTTCTGGTTCCTTGCTGTTTCCAGTTCTTAGGTTCTCTGGTTCCTCTTCGAGCATAGTTTGCCTGCCGCTACCAGGGCACCACTTTCAAGAAGAAGGGTGCCACTTGGAATCTAAAGCGGGTCTTCAGTGTCGCGGAGGCGTAAATGTCGGAAAAGTTGTCGTAGCAGGAGTGCTGGCACGGGATATACACTCGCAGATCGACCTGCTCCAGTCTGCTGCGGGTGAGGTCCAAGCTGAGCAGTCTCTGGATGAGCGCCGGTTGCCCATCTGCACGCACACGGTGTTGAAGTAGTACAGCGTAGCAGGGGCGAGGGTGGTGCTGAGTTCGTCCATATGCAGGTGGGTTTCATGTACTGCGTACCGTACATGCAATAGGTACACACCAGCGGTGGGGGAAGCTGGCGCATCATAGGGCGAAGCCGTAGCGCGTTAGGGAAGCGACCTCTGGGGTTTTCCATGAACCAATGTTTTGGCTCCAGGTAGTCAATGATCTGCAATGCTCGTCGTACGATTTTGTCAGCCTGGGGAAGGTCAGGGGGTCCACCAGTGGTGCGCGCTTGACTGTACTGCCTGCAGGGGGGCCTTGCCCAAACAACATCGAAGAATCCAGGCGGGTATTGTCTGTAGTCCCATTGTAGGATGTCACACACATGAGTGGGTTGCCAGATATGCCCGGAGTCAAGGGTCACTACTGAGGCGGAGGGGAAGCAATTCAGGAATTCCCTCTCTACTGAGCCAGTACCGCTGAAAAGACGAGAATCCTGGGCGTGCGGGTTGTTTTTGTCTGTATTGCCAGCAGCTCTGTCACCAGTGCCAGCGACCCATCTTCCACGCGCTCTTGGCGTTCCCACGGCAGGGGGATATCATCTTCCATCTGTTCGAGCTGGTCCAGTTCATCGCAGGGATTAGTGATGAGGTGGGCCAGTGTCATTCCGGCTTGAGCGGAGTGGCGGCCACGCTGCTCGCGTCGCCGAGTGGCTTCGTCGCGGACTTGCGCTTCCATGTGCAGTCTCGCTTGCTCGAATTCACGAAGTTGTTGAAGTGGACTTCCGCGTTCAAGTTTGTCACGCGTCCTCCATCGGTCGTGAGCTTTGGAGTAGCCAGTCCAGCGAACCTTCCACTCTTCCACCTCCTTTCCTCGAACAGACCGCACTCGACGTGCAAGGATGCGCTCAACGTGTGCTTCCTTCTGACCGTCCACTACCACTTCTTCAGGTACTGCTAGGTGATCGCGTGCGGCAAAAGCATCTTGACCGCTGGTGTACGGTTTGAGGCGGTGTTGAGCGAAGACGTCGTGAATCCGCCAGTGAGGAGGGAGGCGTAGGCGGTAGGCTACTGGGGCTCCTCTGTCGGCCTCTGGCATGGTCATCTGTACATCGCTGAAGAAGCGTTCGGTCACAGGAACTGGTCCATGCCAGCGCTTGGTCAGTTTCCTACAGATGGAGCGATCCATCACCTTCTCCGTAAGGTGTTTCGCCTCTATCCAGACCAGATCTCCAACAGCATACTCCCGCTGCCCGTGTCTGCGATCAAACTGTTCGCGCTGTCGCTGTTGAGCCAGCTCTAACCGCTGTCTGGCGTCCCGCAGCTGCGACGAAAATTTCACAGCCACTTCGTGTGCGGTGCCTACTCCCCCAGTTCGTCGTCCAGCGGTGGACTGTGCGGCCTCCAGGAAAAGGTCCAACTGCGACAGCGGCGAGAACCCGAACACCAGTTCAAACGGCGTGAAGCCAGTAGATTCACTCCTGGAGTCATTGATCGCGAACTCCACGTTAGTGGTGAACAGATCCCAGTCCTCCACATTGGCGTCAACAAAGGACCTGAGACGCCCTTCTCCCTGCATGTCAGGAGCAGTTGTTTGACGTGCTCGTAGTGCTCTGCAGCGGTGTTGCTGAAGACGACCACATCATCGATGAAGATCCGGACAAATGGGAGATGGCCCAAGGCCCGCTGCATCCGTCGCTGGTACTGAGATGGTGAATTCTGCAGCCCCCGCGGCATGACCAACCACTCATATGACCCCATCTGGGTGGTGAAGGCGGTCTTCTCGACATCTCCTGGTGCCATCGGTACTTGCCAGAAGCCATCCACCGCGTCGAACGAAGAGAAGAACTTCGCACCCTGCATCTCGTCGAACATCATCTGGATGTCTGGGAGAGGATACTTGTCCTTAACTGTCTGGCGGTTGAGGAGCCGGTAATCGATCACCAGTCGCAGCTCCTTGGGGTTCCCGGGTTTAGGGACCATCAAACAGGGAGCTGCATAAGGGCTGGAAGAGGGTCGGATGTAGCCCTTGGACATCAGAGTCTCCACGCGTTCTCGAAGTTGGCGGAGTTCCTCTGCGGACTTCTTGTAGATGCGCTGGCAGGGAGGTCCCTTCTTGCTCAGCTCAGGGTCCAGGTTAATGTTGGCTTCATCTTGGGGGTCATGTCTGAGTCCATCGATGTTCGGTAGGGCAGTCGTCATCTCCTTCTTGTACTCCTCACCCCAGAAGTCCTGAAACTTGAGGGTCCACTCAGGGCTCACTTCTGCATCTTCAGTATCCGCAGCGGGTTCGGCGTTCTCAGAGTCGATAGCCGTGGCTGCAAAGGCAGAAGCAGTATCGTCGGGGGACTTCTCGGCCACCATGAGCCAGGCGGGCTGTATCTCCGGGTCGTCATTGCCGCGTAGCTTCTGCGTCTCCGCGTACACCAGGTACTTCTTCAGCTGGGCAGGGGTTAGGAACACCTCATCCACCAATCCCGCGCAGGCCGTGCCCTTCGGAGACCTGTCCCCAGATGCTTTCCCAGGAGAACAGCCTGTGATGGTGACGCGATCCCCAATCTTGCCACTGCGGGACTTCCTGAGGAAGGAGACGGAGCCATTCCCTTCATAGCCCAGAGTGACAGGAGAGTGACTGCGCAGCCACCTTCCGCCGAGGATAACATCCACCTGTATGCCCAGTGGTAGGATCCGGAGGGCAAGGGCGTTCTCCGTATAGGTGCCCGTGGTGGTGTGCGTGTTAAACTTGGCGTACGCGGTGGCGCCAGTGATCTTCACAGATCCATCCGCCAGGGTGACTCGCATCTCGGAGCCGGCTCGTGTTGTGAGGCCACATCGCTTAGCGCTCTGCTCCGAGATGAAGTTGTCAGAGGCCCCCGAGTCAATCAGCACCTTGACCGTGTGCCCTCTGAGGGTTGCGTAGAATACCAGCAGTAGCGGTCCTTCTTCGTCATGTGCCGCTGCAAGGGTACCCTCGATGTCGGTCTTCCACTGAACTCCCCCATCTGTGCGTATGCTTTTGCACTTGAGGTTGGGGAGGAGGTTGTCCGAGGCCTCGCGGCATTCTTCCAACGTTTGCCTACACGCGGCGTAGAACTCCTCATCCAGCAAATCAACATCTTCAGTCGGATGACTGACGAGGTTGTCTGCACTCGCCGTCAGCAGGGTGCCCGCTGAGGTGCATTCGCTCGAGGTGGGGCTGACATGAGTGGTGTCGCTGGTGGTAGGGCTCACATGGGTGGTGTCACTGGTAGTAGGGCTCACATGTGTAGTGCCACTGGTGGTAGGGCTAACATGGGTAGTGCCGCTTAGTGTGGGGCTCACGTGGGTAGTGCCGCTTGTTGTGGGGCTCACATGGGTAGCGACACTATTGGTGAGACTGCCATGGGTGAGAGGGTCCTCGTCACACTGGCTGCCCCATGCTGGTAGACCGCACATTGGCCGCGGCTGGGTCCCCCATTGCCATATCCATGACCTCGCGGTCGACCATGAGGACCCAGGTCTCCACACGAGGGTTGGTAAGGGGTAGGGGTGCATGGTGTAGCCGGCCTCCCATGCGCGCATATGCAGTCAGCGGCGCTCCCAGCAGGTGCATGATCCTGAACAAGATGGCGTCGCCCTGCACCCCAGCCCGGCGGCGTTCGTCCCATGGTAGGGAGACGGTTGCCGCGCCTCGCACCCCAGCTGACTGGTGCACCCACAATGACCCACCATCGTGGGTGACGAAGAGGGCTCTGACCTCTGGGTACTGAGGGTAGGAGGGCTCTGGTGCGGGATCGTCAGGGGGATCCTGAGGTGGATCACTAGGGGGGCCTGGTGGCGAGTCGCTTGAACTGGAGTCTCTGGGCTCTGAGTCGGGATTGCCACCGCCGTGCACCACCGTCTCCATCGACTGCCGCCGGCGGGCCACCATCATGTTGTGGGGATTTGGCCGACCCTGAGTGGGAGGTTCGGCGGGAGCGGTCTCAGCGGCGGTCTGAGGCACTGGAGGGGTTACGCTGGCGGCGGCGTCTGTCTCGTGTAGATGGTCCGCCGTCAGGCCCTGTGCGCTGCCCTGAGGGTCGCCTGGTGGGGAGGCTCCTGCCGATGCCGTCGCGCCAGGCAGCGCGAGTCCTCTCGAGAGCACCGCGGAGATGTCCAGGGCCTGTACTGCCGCCAGGACTTCTCTGCGAATGTGTTCACTTCGGCTGCTCGCGTCCGAGTCGGAGCCGGACCTGTGGGCGGCCCTCCGCCTGCGCTCAGCCCGTGCCTGCGTGCTTCGGCTGCCTCTGGTCCCCGTGCTGGTGCGGCTGATGTCCGTGCCGGAGTCGGGGTCAGAGTGATCAGGTGCGTGGCTTGGGCCTGGAAGATGCTTGCCATGTGTCGCAGGGCCCGAGGATGCCCTTCGGGAACGCCGACGCCGGCGAGTCTCTGAGGTTGTTGCCACCGCGGGAAGGTGACGCACCAAGAGCTGGGTCCCGCCCGAGACGTTCTGCTGAACTCCGCTGTCAAGGGGTACCTGCAGAGGATCCGGCAGGGCCGCGGCGCCGATGCTGATGAAGTGCTGCAGCGATGAGAGATCCGCGCCTGAGTTATGAAGCGCGGAGGTGGCCGGTGCCAGCTGATGGGGCTGCTGTGGTCGATGCTGCGGCTGTTGTAGCGGCTGCGGCTGCTGTTGCTGCTGCTGCTGCTGTTGCTGCTGTAACTGCTGCTGTTGTAACTGCTGTTGCTGTAACTGCTGCTGCATCGGTTCCAGTGGCTGCTGCTGAAGCCACTGCTGTTGCTGCTGCTGGTACGCGAGCCACTGCTGCTGCTGCTGTAGCTGTTGTTGGAACGGTGTGGGATATGCGCCCACGGGGTGATGGGTTCCCAGTGTGAACGGCACTGGTGATACTCCCCCAGCGAGGGGCGCTGATTGGGCAATACCCAATTGACGCCGTTCCATACAGCCTGTGCGGGGGTGCCATCCGGCATAGTATAAGGGCGGGGCACCGCTGTGTAGGGCATGGTGGTGCCTGGATGTGGAATGGGGTGAGCGGAGGCGTATGCGGTGGGCGATGGGAAGGTCATGGGAGAGAACAGTGTGTGTTGTAGCTGCTCTGCGCTGACACTCATGCTGGGAAATGCCTCTGATGTCTGCTGTGACATTCTGACTGCTGAGCTGGTTGAGTTCACAGACTGGGTGTGGCAATAGCCACAGGTGAGCAAAAGTAGTGAGTGCTCGCCTTTTTATTTAATCAGTCTCGTCCTCGTCGATGTCACTCTCTGGAGGTGAAGGAGCGAGGCTTCCAGGTGGAGATGGGGGGACCCACTTATTCACTCGTCACTCAGGTTGCAGGGTCAACCACTCGACAGCCGATGTCACACTTCGGCTCAACGTTCAATTCCCGATCCGATCTCATTTCTAATTCCGATTCGTCATTCTCGATTCAGATGTTATGCCGACAGACTGACACGATGACTGCCCCACAGTACTGTCATTCTACTGTACTGTCATACTGTCATACTGTCATAGCGTCATACTGTCATACTGTCATAACCTTAATATCTGATATTCGATTTCATTGTCTTTTCAACCCTGATGCGAATCTGACCATTCTTCGAGGGTCTGACTGAGTTCCACGATGACACCCCCCACAGTACTGTCATACTACTATAGTGTCATACTGTCATACTGTCATAGTGTGTCATACCCCGGACATCTGGTATTCATTCTCATCGTGATTTCAAGCCCAATTTCACTGTCATCGTGCCAATCCCAGATTACCCCCGATGACACACATACGGACGCATAGGCATATCGGCTCACGCTGTGCCTCCGGGCACATGATATGTGAATAGACTCAGCTTACTTAGACGCACGAAATAGATGTACATAATGTAAATACGATTATTAGAGAAGTCTGATATGGCAATTGCTCAATTCTTTCGTATGCCATGCTCGCTACCATTTACAACTCAGAAAATAAATTGCATGCTTCACCGTGTCTTGGAAACATTTTCGTACGTGTCTTGTAATTTTACCGTTGCGGAGGCCTGCGAGCAAAAATATTTTCAACATTTTCAGCACATATATTTTCTAAATATCGCCAAAAACAGCTAATGTCAATTATCTACCCTAATGTCAATTTCATCGAATAGCGTGTTTTTCACATGACCTGGACAGCTCAACGTACTGCTTCAATATACCTACAACATGTATTCAAACTTCACGGTCTTCCGAGGAACATTATTTCAGATCGTGATCCTCGTTTTACCTCATTATTCTGGTAGACGCTGTGGAAATCGATGGGTACGAAACTGTCAATGGGATCTTCGCACCATCCGCAGTCGAATGCGAGCAATGAACGAGTTCACGCTTTCATAGAGGATATCCTCAGGTGTTGTTGCAATGACACATCAGCATCATCATGGGAGGACAAGTTGCCACTTGTAGAGTTCGCTATCAATAATACAGTATCGGTTAACACCGGTTATACACCATTCTATCTGGATTCACTAGCTCAACCATTGTCACCTCACGATTTGGTCTTGAGGATTCCAGATGAGGCACCAGTACCTATACAGAACGCTATCAGCACGTATCTAGAGCAATGGTCAGAGGTCCATACCAATGCAGTTGCTAATATTCGCAGAGCTTCGGAACGTGCGAGAGACATATTCAATAAAACGCATATGCCCCGTCAGTATACGGTTGGACAGAGAGTTCTCTTGAGAACTGAATACAGTACATCACGTGGACCGGTTTAAATGAGGCGGGAAGACATTTTAAACAGCCATATATCGGACCGTTTATTATCTCAAAAATTCTCAGTCACGGACGTGCATATCAGTTAGATTTTGGCGATCTCGATATCAGAATACATCCGGTGCAGCCTGTTTCAAGGCTCGAACTGTATAACGATTGAGCGCAGGAGCCGTTACCACTCCCTCAAATGATCACAGAAGAAGGGCAACCACTATTCGAGATTTCGCAAATAGTTTTTCATAAAGTAGTGAGAGGTGTCGAGCAATACCTTGTACGTTATTCGGGCTACGGTCCTGAGCACGACGCCTGGGTCAAAAGTACAGAGATGACCAATGCAGCAGACATGATAGCTGCCTATAAGGCTAAACGTCAAAATAGCCTGTGCCTTACTTCTTTCGTAATTATGATAAATGATGATCATCGGGAATACTTGTGTAAATACCTTGTACTTTCAAATTGAATATGGTGTAGTGAGCCTTCTTGCAAAATCATACCCTCCCGTGGGCACACATTTGTGAGGCCAATGTCTGCGGTTAAAAGCTGTTAGTCAGCAATACTACTTCCGCCGGTCTTAACTTTCGTCACGTTGGACAACGGCCAGCTTTAGTGCTATAATGCTAGTGAGCTGTTAAGCTATAATGCTAGTGAGCCAGGAAGCTGAAGTAGTGGAGTTGTGATCCTGAACTGTATGTGACAATACAGGCAACACTCGAATTCACACGAGGTACGTTGTACGAATCCATATAGAAAAGGGTATGCTCGTACTGTGCGTGCGTATCCGAACAAATATGGAGCAATCTCTGAACTCCATTATATAAGGCATTTAAACGTCACAGGCCAATTCTGTTGTCCTCTCCTCAAAGACAAAAATCGAAGGGGGAGGAAGTGGGTAAATCAGATTGGTATGCATATTGAAATCCAGATATCCAGATCTGACATCAATTGATAAGGATCCGGTAGCGCAACACGGATGAGGAATGGAAATAGAGTGGCTATCTATAGATCCTTCCAATATCCAAAAGGCCGGAGCATTAAGCGGAGTGTGGTAATCTAATCCAATCCCTCCGATATCCTTAAGAAAGGAGTTTAAGCCAAGGTGAGGAGTTTAATGTGGATTTTGGAATCCCTCCGATATCCTTCATTCCGCATCCTGAGGGACGGTCGCCTCACAGTGGTGCAACAACGGATTTATCCGGGCAACTTTGATTGCAAGAAGACTGTACAACACGATATCAAAGACATTAATCACAAAAGGTATGTCCTTGCAAAGCTACGTTCTTATATGTGAGGTCCCATACTTCTAAGAGGGGAGATGTTAGAGACATATTGTATGGCATGTCATAATTATGACATGTCATAATATATGACGAGTCATCATGTCATAATGATATGACAGGACAAGAGTCAACGGTCATGTATGTCATCAAGACATACAGTTGGTCTTTTACTGTCATGCACCTTCGGTGTGTATAGACATGAGTATAATCGGCATAGCCGGTACGGTTGACATTCGAATGGATGTCCGAGGCGCGATACTGCTTCTTGAAGAAAACATGATTGTTGCAACAAGAAGCATCTGCTGCAGAGCATATGCAGAGCACGTATGCGAGGTGTCTACGGCGTGTTCTCAATGTCATGGGAACGAGGTTCGTATGCTCATGGGAACAGTGGGGCTCGTAACCCGATGATGGTACCAGTAAGTCTAGCGTTGCTCCTATAAGAGTGGGGTCGATTGTTGACCAGAGGTATTCTGTGTTCAGTACAGAGTACAGTCACCACTCCCCATCCATATCTCTTCCGAGCGTTAGTACGCTAAACAGTAGATCTGTGTCAGTGTCGATCTCGTGCCGGTACGGCATCCTGTGCCGCCGGTTACGCTCCGCCCGCCGATCTCGGCGGTAGCGTGTGCTTTTGGGCCGTCCGAGGCATCATTCGCGGAGCCCGAGGAGAATTCCGGGGCTCTGCCAATCGGCGGGTTCTTTACGGACTCAGACGGGAGGAGGACTTCCCTCGCTCTGATTTTCAGGAATCATTCGTGGAGGCACCTGTCTATGCTTGAGCGGTCCGCCCTCTGCAGGTGGTGGGCTGCGGTACTCCACCCTTTGACCTTCGGCCGCATTTTGTCATGCTTGCATGTTTTCTTGGTCTGCTCGCCTTCGGCATCGCTGGGGTAGCGGCGGGTTTCGGCGACATCGGCATCGACAGCACTGGCAACAACATGAACGGCATCAACGCTCCGTCACCCGCACCGAGTCCCCGGTGATGTGTGTGGGGCAGCTCTGCTTGTACCCCGGCTTTGACTCTCTGAGCCCGGCGGTGCAGGAACGGCTTATGCAGGTACTGGGCTCGCGGCATTGATGGCTGGGCCTCGCGGTTTCGGCCATGACGGCATGCCTGCGGAGACCTCTGGGTATGGCGGTGTTGCCACCACGGGGGAGCCTTAGCATCTCTGGATGTGCACTGGCAGGCGGGCCGGTGCACGGATTTACTTTGACTACGGCAAGGTCTCCAAATGGGCTTCAATTTATCTTTGCCGTTCTCGATGTGGTTTGGTTTCAGTTTTTTGAATTTATTGTTCGATGTTTTGCACTATACTTGTTTGCTGCTGTAGGTTGTCAGAGTTTTATAAGCTTCAATGGCTGTTTTATTCGGCAGTCATAACCCTTCGGTTGTATCAGAATGGCACAATAGGATAGCTGCAACACTGCTGCTTAACATTCTTGTTGGGGACTTTTGTCTCACTGACATATGTATTCCTGCTTTTAACACCACATCTTCAATATGGAGATGGTGTGCCGAGTTCTGGCCAGGCAGCCCTGACAGGCAGGCCTCTGGGTCAGAAGGGTCCAGAACTGAGATAGTGACTAGTCGGTAGTCATACAGTAGACAGTGATGAGCGTTTCGGATTTAGGTTTACGTTTATCTTAACTCCTTATCTCAATTATCAATACAGTCTAAGAATTCATTCCGAAAGTACTCTAGCGGTTCTGATAACTTCAGATCTGAATATACCGGTCGACTATATTCCCCTAAGCTGCACGCACGCCCAGTATGATGAGTTTGCACATATGCATAAACGAATTGAAAGCAACCAAGCACTTCCGTGTAATCCCTGCGCATAACACAACAATCACAACACCGTTCCGCCCATAGGGCGAAGAAACGTTGAGAAAGTTATGGGCAGTGGACGTGGGTGCGCAGCCCAATAAAGGGTTATACTTGAGCTATAGTCAACGCCAACCGTATCCGCGATATCGATGGAAGAGAATCTGTTTTGCTAATCCTGTAAATTAAATTCACGATCACATGCGACACGATATTACCGTCATGCCAGTTGAGATCGTCTTCAAGATTAAACCACGTTCTAACAATAACCCTTTCCTTTGGGAAATACCCCTTTATTCATACGAGTACACAGTGTAGGCTTCATTCAAACTTTGGTGTTAATACAAGTATGTTTAGCAAGCTAGAGAATGTATAACGAAAATCGACTGGTGATAATAACTGAAAGATTCCCATAATTTTCGGCCCAACTTCTGATTCAATCAATAATATAGTACTTCATGATCGGTGCATCACTCATCGGGCAAACCAGGGCGCATGCACTTCTATACATGACATGCAGTTGCACTCGTGAAACCAACCCATCGGTCTGGGCAAAAGACACGAGTCAGCTACACAAGCTCAACCTGTCCCAATGAATATTGTAGTGTTCTTATCCAGGCTTCTGGAATATGTAACAGCAGGATGAAGCAGGAGCACTTGTGTGCGTAGTTTATTCTTGCATATCACATGGCATCGAAGCGGGGAAAAATTCTGATATTCCAGCGCTTAATCCTTGTTGATTCACTACGAACTGCAGCTCACTGCTGTCTACCTTGTTGTAGAGCCATTCCGGAACCCAGCGCACACACAACAAAACGTTCTCAAGTGTTTGGATCTCTGGTTGATTGAAGCGTGACTCAGTTGCGCCTGGATGTTCGCGCCGGTGTGTAATGATATTTCGAGCCCACTGCACATACTGAAAAGTTGTTCTTTTGGAGTTCTTTGCATATGTTCGAGGGTTGCACCGTTCGGGCCAATCATCTTCTCGCCTCAGACACTTTTTGTCTTTGACAAATTCAAGCACGCACTCCACCCAGTCTCGACCAGTCTTTTTCAGCTGCACCCTTTCTTCCTCTTGCAGTTCAGCCCGGAGCTTTGCTAGCTTGTTATTCAAGCTTTGTGAAAAGTGCGGACGGTCACCTGGGCTCAGCAGTGAGGTAACCACATGCATGAACAAAACAACGCGTGGTGGATCCCAGAACAGTGGGCTTGCAAGCACTTCTATTGCAGTCGGCCTTTTTCTCGAGTCGTGCGAAATCATACGGGATAGTAGCTTAGACAACATAAGGACAGAGTACTCAGGAGCCCCAGTGTTCCCTTTGATGACATCTCTCAGCAACTGATCGTCCGTCAGACCGCGTGCCATCTTGCGGTCGGTGATGGCTCCCTGCTCGCTAAACTGATTCTTTCCTTGTGTGAACACAAGAATGCCATCGCCGAACGTGTGGGACACGATGTAATACCACACACAGCCAAGGCTGAACACATCAGCGGATCTCCGACACTCTCCGGTGTTATCCTGCGGCCATAACATAGCAGTTCCAAGTTCTGCAGCACGGAATCCTGTAGATCCTCCCCCTCCTGCACGATAGAAAAAACGGTCATAGCCTTTGATGTACGAGTTCCTAGGAGGCAAGTGCAGAAAAGTGTGCAAGAAAGTTTCTGTTACCTTGACGTATATCAGATGCCTATTTCTTTTCCCTTGAGGAAACGAACCATAAGGAAGCTGTGTAAGGGCAACGGACGTTGTACACTCCTTGGCATACATCTCCCTACCAGAAAACAAAGGAGTCTGCATGCAAGGTGGGCGACGAGCAAAGGGGTGATTTTACCACCTGCAACTTCAGGCGTACTTGGCGTCTGTTCCACCTCCCTTGAAGTACCGAAATCACAAATTTTGAGGACGAGCTTACCATCTTCGTGTGAGTATAGAATGTTATCAGGCTTGATATCGCCGTGCACCCATCCTCTCTTACCAATCGAATGTATGTCCTTGATTCCTCTGAGACCAGCGGGCGGTCCTCTTGTCATCTCTTTGGAAACTCCAATGATGCAAGGCGTTATCACACGGGCACTGCATATTAAACTTTTTGATAAATCGGGCTTCTCGGCAACAGGAAGAACAAGGATAGATATTCACCAAGAGCTCAAGGTGTTTCGGGTTAAAGGTTTGCCTGAGATGGATTAGCCACAACTGATCGGGATCTGCGTCAGAGTCTGCATTTGTGGGGCTTGTTGATCCAAGAATTTCAGCGAAGACTCCAAGAGAATTCTTATATGAGAAAGCTTGGATGGTGGATCACTAGACAGTCCGCAATCATTGCAAATGGTGCTCGTATGCCAAAGCAACGGGCCGGTAAAGGCTTACTCGCAAATTTGTCGACAGTGGCCGATTGCTTCTCCCCACGACAGGCGGCTCGTCGTCCTCTTTTCTTTCAGGTGAGCAGTGAGTGAACCTTCACAGCGCTCCATCACGATATATGCGCAGGGAGACGCTAGTTGGGCAGGGAGATGGTACTTCACAACGTTTTTGGACTGTAACGAAGTGAGGTTGTTCTCCAGCCCGTCCTGCAACCTATTCATCAAGACCTGCTTTACTGCAACGTCTTCGCAACTCCTCAGACTGTGTTTTTGCCACAGCCCTCGGAATACGTTCCCTTGTGTGCTTAGCGAATGCTCTGGGAACCACCAAACCGAGTCTCCATGTTGCGTCAAGAAGTATTCATGTTTAGCGTCGGCTGGGATGCCTGGTGGTTGCACTGGCGGGCGCCGACGAGTAACTTGGTGCTGGACAGTTTCGGTTGCAGGCACGGCACCTGTAACAACGAGTTGGAAACACAGTATCACTCGGTCTTACGTTTAAGGTGGTTGAACCTGTAACACTTCAATTTGATAAACGCCAAAGAGAAACAAATTTCTGCGGCAAGTGTTACTTTCCAATCGCTTTTCACCCAACTGGTGGGAGAAAGCGTTGCGAAAGCGGGGTCCAATTACATCTAGAAAAGCAAGGCTACTCAGAGTCTTGCAGCTCAAAATATTTCAGCACGCCACACCTGTTGCTGACGTTTTGTGGGCTTTCTGCGATCGTTCATTGGGTAAGTGATGTTGTGGTTCCCTTTTGATAACCGTCGAGGGATTTCGAGTGACTGAGCTCGTGCTGCCGAGGGCGGGAACAGCGAACGAGGTGCATAAAGGACCCGGACACTGGCCCTTCGATATCGTAGCGGGCTTTCGAAGAGGTTCCCTGGTTGCTCCGGTTCCATTGGCTAGAGCTCCAGGCACTGTGAGCCTCTGCGCCGAAAGCTGAAGATGAGCTGAGTTGCCTGCAGCAGGTTGTCCGTCCTTCGATCTGCTTTCCCGCGCGCTTCCTGGCGTCGGTGTGCTCGTAACTGTGTGTTCGAGCACAGGTCGTCAGTACTTGAGGCGCAAGGCCACGAGAATGACAGCGGGAAACACACCGGGGTGACGCTTGAGAAATTCCTCCTTAAAAATCCACTGATCAGGCGGCCAGTCGACGCACTGGACAGGAATGGTATCCGACAAAGCCCTGCAGGCAGTCAACCGAACGAGTGTCACTTCTTTGGTGTTTGTTTTCCGAACGTCGTATTTAATATATAGACCGTGAAAAGGCACATGGCATTCAAATAATTCTGTACAAAGAAGGCTGACGGAATAGGCACGTCCTTAAACCTCGAGCTGTACATATATTCGCGGAACTTTTGAGGGACGCCCTAGATGTCTTCCGAAAGTTGTACTTACTTTGCCGCACTTCAAAGAGAGCGACTCACCTACGAAAGTTTGAAAAAACTTTGCAAGAACCAAAATACCAAGGAGTTGGCGGAGAAGCCACTGGCCGTACCGTTTCTCATACTGAGTATGTAAACCTTCGATCGAAAACTTCTCGCTCACCTGCACCCCACACATGCAGGCCCTCAGCTCTAGTCTGTGGGGGAAAAATAGACCAGTTTCTTCACAGTGAAAAATTACCTGTTTCCCTCTCTTAAAGCGCCAAAATTGCTCGGTACCTTTTACCGGTGACGAAGGATGCATGGGTCAATGGTTGCCCTCCAGCACGAGCTTGGTTTACTAGGCATTGATGTTGAAAAAATAAAACTGGATGTTATGTGTCACAGTGCAGCGAGCGGAGCGAGAGGTGCTGTGTCACATAACTCTGGTTATGTGACAGACCGGACCGTGGGACCCAGGATCGTAGGTCCCGGGGACCTACGTAGGTCCCGGGACCGTAGGTCCCAGGTCTGAGCACTATAAGGTTTGGAACTCTGTAGAGTTCTGCTCCGACACTTGATTTGTTTTCGGGAAGGGTATCATTTTTGTTACAGAGTTACAGTGGAATTTTAAGTGTATATATTTCCTTAAATTCTCAGTATGGACGATTTTTCAGACGCGCAGTTGGAAGAGAAGATCGCCAGAGTTAAGGCGTCACCTGAGTTCGCAGCGTATTCGGCTAAACTTGATGAAATTGCTCCGTCTTACTCCGAAGCCGAAAGGAATCTTCAATCTCACTTGGCAGCTTTGGTCCAAGAACAGCGTAACAGGTTGGCTAGCGGCACAGCGACCGCAATCTTGCAGACAGTAGGGGCGAAAGCGCCAGAGAAGAGAAAGCTTCAGCGCCCTACTGCTTGGACCTCAGGTGGTTTCGTCCACACCAAGCAGGGAGGATCGAAGTCCGAAGATCTTTCTTGCAAGCGGCAGTTCGACAAACTGGACAAGGCCGATGATGTTATCTTCGAGGTGAAGCAGCACCTGGAGGGGCTCGAGGCCCCTGAGTCGATCACCGAAGAGCGAATCGCGAAAGTCAAAAAAGCGCAAGCAGCAATTGAGGAAGGTATGCTCTGGGCCGAAGAACAGGCCCAAATTATCGACATAGCGTTTAAGTTCGGATGGCCCACGGCTCAAGAGTTCGAGGGAGAGCCAATCGTGGCTACTGAGGAGCAAGAGAAAAAGTTGAAGAAAGCCAAGAAGGCTATAGCTGAGCGCACAGCGAAGCTAGAGAAAGAGAGGAACGCGAAACGCACTCGCGTGAATGACAACCGGCCTTTTACAGGCGGACGCAATCGCGTCACTCAACCTGTTGTACAGGGTAGAGCCTGTTTTATTTGCGGATCTCCTGAACATATCTCCCCCCAATGCCCACAGAATGGTGGAAAGGGAAAAGGAGGTAAAGCACGTTAAATGTTTAAAACCGCTTCCTGCGGTATGGCTTCACTGGGTCTCCAGTGGTAGCAGAACTCCGGCTTATAGCCCGAGGGACTCGCCGGCTTCTAGCCCGCTTGAGCACGTAATGTAATGAGAGTTTTTCGTGATGTTAATTCGTTGCTTACGGTTTTAGGGTTCGCTCCTTCGCTCGTGCCTCAACGTCACGGGTAATTCCGCTGTGAGGAATCTGCTAGTAACCTGCCGGCACTTTGACTGTTCGTTACGTAGAAGATGCACGCATAATGTTTGAAAAATGCTTTAGGAATTCCCCCTTGTTTCCGCTTAGACTCGTGTTTCCGATCCTCGATCACGTGATGTTTTTGAGACGCGGTGCCCCACGACGGGAGTCTGTTAGTAACCTTCTGTCACTTCGATTGTACGTCAAATGCACGCATAATGTTTGCAAATTACTTGAGGATTCCACCTCGTTGCCGCTTACACTCGTGTTTCCGATCCTCGATCACGTAATGCTCTTGAGACGCGGCGCCCCACGACGGGTTGTCGTCCAATTCCTTGATTTGTTTTGGTTCGGCTTCAGTTTTTTCAGAGGTTAGGTGAGTTAGCTTAGTAGGTTCGGTGTGTTGCAGAATTCGTGGACTGCCCGTCGGAGTTCGACGAGGCTCCAGCTTCGGCGGTCCCGGAGGTCCCGGAGGTCCCGAGGATCACAGGCAGGCTGAGGCAGCGGGTTGGCTTCTGGAGGTCCTTCGCCTCCGCTCTGGTGGTGACTTGGATCCTTTTCGGTGTCCCGCTCACTTGGATTGCGGGCCCCCCGCCTAGCCGGTTCTCGGCTAATGCACCTTCGGCTTTGGCAGAGACAGAGTTTGTTTCAGAGGCGGTGTTCGGCTTGGTTCAGTCTGGCGCGGCAGAGGAGTGGCTCACCCAGCCCACGGTGGTTTCACCCTTGGCAGTGGCTTACAGGGACATGGGCCCGGATAAGCCGCCTAAAAAGCGGCTTATCTGGAATGGCAGGTATGTCAACTCTTTCATAGTAGTCCAGAAGTTCAAGTATGAATCTCTGGCTATTGTGAGAGACTTGCTTCTCTGGCAGGGCTCTCTCTGGTCTTTTGACCTGACTTCAGGCTATCACCACGTGGAGTTGCACCAGGACTTCCACACCTACGTGGCTTTTAGCTGGCAGGAGAGGTTCTATGTGTTTAAGGCTCTGCCTTTCGGTTTGGCGCCTGCCCCTCACTTCTTCACCAAGATCACCAATGAACTAGCTGCTCGGTGGAGGAGGCAAGGTGCAGGCTTGGTTCACTACCTGGATGATTTTCTTTTCATTCAAAGACCGTCCGGTAGACCCTTTGCAGAGGAACAGGCGGCAGTCCTTCGGGACGTGGAGGACAGTGGTTTCCTGGTCAACCAGGAGAAGTCAGTTTTGGATTTTCAGCAGCTGATTGAGTTCTTAGGAATTGGCATTGACTCTGTCATACGAGGAGTCTGAACAGGCACTAGAGTCCTTCTGTCTGTTGCACGGCACCCCAGCAGTTGTCGGGTACCAGGAGGACTCGTGCTCTGACAGTGAGAGTGAGGAGAGTTCTCACTCCGCTAGTCATCAGGAGCACGGGGACTCCGATGAGTCTGACGACGATGGGGACTGGGACGGCCTCTCCGAGGCTCAACAACAGGAGTGGGACCGCCTACAAGAACATGCGGAAGCCAAATTCCAAAAGTTCTGTGCACAGTCCGAGAAGGTCTCGCTGTCACTCGGAAGAGTGCACTTCGGGATGTTCCGGACCGGCACAGAACATAAGGCTTGTGACCCCTTTCCCACTCCCCCCTACTTGCTGCCTGACATCCCTGCTTCTGCACCTGTCTCTGCACAGCATGATGCACCTCTCGAGGTGTCACAGCACTCACCACAGTCCACGGCTGCGGTGGTGCTCACCTGTTGCAGAGAGTACCATTCCGGCCGGACACAGCAGACACCGCACGGGTCAGCTCTTGTGGATCATGCTCCGCAGGACCGAGCAGACTCGTCGGTGGTGTCTGCTAGACTGTTTGCAGCACAGTGTGAGTCACTATCCTCGCCCGTCCACCACACGCACACCGTCCCTGCACTCACAGAGACTTGTTCTCTGTTTGCAGGAATGACGGTGGTGCAGGGTGACAGTGAGGACAGTGACATGTACACGGCACCGGCACTCACCGAGCACTCTTCCCCACACCACACTCACAGTGCATCTTTGTTGAGGGAGGGGTCACGGAGCAGTGCGGTGCCCCCGCCTGCTTCCCCCCTGTCTGCTCCAGGGAAATCCCTGGAGCAGGTTCACTGGGAGCGGGTGTGGGAGGAGGACTACAGGTCCCCTACCGTTTGCCACGGTAACCTTTTGCCATCAAAGAGTTCACTAGGAGCTAGGGGTGTAGCCCCTCTGGTGACGCCCCCGCCACCTGGCCCTCCTGACTTGTTGCTGTCTGATGCAGGCTATGCCGTGTCAGTGTCCCCACCAGCCAGTGAGCACCGGGTGCACACTGGGGGCATTGACACGGCCCCAAACTTTAACTCAATCAATCTTGGAGGTCGCCCTACAGAAGGGAGTCTCTCCCCCTCTCTCCTTCAGCAGTGTCCTCCTGTCCCCGCCCCGGTCCATGAGTCGCTTGACCTGACTAGTGACACGCACATGTCTGACACACAGGCACCACCTCCACCGCCACGGCGTGTCGGTAGAGGTGGTGTCTCTATCTTCCGGTGTGCATTCATGTCCTTTGCCTTGTTCACTTGCTTCCTGGCAAGTGCTTCGGCGGAGGCCCTCTCAGCCGCAGCACCTGTTCAGGGAGTGTGGTACGGATTGACATTGTGTCAACCGGGGGGGGAGATGGGAGGTGGGAAAAGCAGTACTGCAGTCAGTCAGTACAGTCAATCAGTCCAGTCAGTCCAGTCAGTTTGGTCTGGGGATGGTGGTTTATCCGATGGTGGCTTACCTGATGGTGGCACTGGTATCCCTCCTGATTGGTCTGCCACCCGGCAGTGTTCCTCTGGTGATGGTTCTGGGTATTCCTCTGGTGATGGTTCTGGGTATTCCTCTGGTTCCGACTGGTATTGGCAGCATGACTCTGGTCAGCACCGCCACTATGGTTCTCCTCGTGGCTCCGACGCTTCCCCACCAGACAGCTCAGCCCAGATCTGTCTCCTTCAGGCGCTTGAGAAGCGGCGCCAGAGGTACAGAGCAGTATCAGCTCTGCTCCTGACAGCCTTCCTTGGCATAGTCCTGACATGTCTCTACCAGAGTGTCTATGAGGAGTTCCTTGTCGAGGCTCACTTTGAGGCCAGTCACCACCTGATACCGATCTCCGCTGTCTGCAGCCCTGTGGCTCAGACTCCGCTCTACAGCGCCATGCAGTATGTAGGCGACACAGCTCTGGAGATGTGTACCTGGTTCGGACTATTCTGTGCACCCCCTTCAGTCATCTTCTCCCAGGACCCCATGATACATCTGTACTCTATCACCAGTTCTGACACTGATGGCATTGTCTGTGACTCCGGTGCAACCGGCAATATCACCGGGTCCACACACAGGATCACTGACCTTGATACCAGCAGGACCATATCCTTCAGTACAGTCATGACTGGACCCGCTTCACGGACTGATGGCACTGGCACACTGAGACTGATCGGCAGAGACATACTGACTGGTGACATTGATGAGTATAGCATTCCTGGCTGCCATTTCAAACACGGCGCCAAAACCCTCCTGTCAACTCGAGTTATGCTCCGGGAGGGTTTCTCATCACCTGACTTCATCAGTATGACATATACCCATCTTGACTCTGGCTGGATATACTCTATCATTGATGATGGCACAGACTATCTTTGGGCAGAGCCAGAGTCAGCAGATGTCAGCTTTCAGGCCTTTCAAGGCAATAAGAAGAGGCACAGATCAGGGGACCCGTCCGACTGGATGTGGTCCAACAGTCAGTACAGTACCTGGGCTACTACTCATGGTTCCCCTACGGCTACGGCCAAGCTGGGGGAACCAGCTTTTGATGTCTCTATGTTCGGCGACTCTCTCCCAGTCGGAGAGGGCAGCAATCACCCTGCTCTTCAGCACTATCGCATCACAGTCAGAACAGTATATTCTCCGTCCAGTTGACTGGTTATCACAGGATGTTGCACCTTCGTAAGATGCGGCTGATAGACCTGACTGGCACCCTTACTGTAAACCTTCGGGGCGGGGGCTCTCATAGCCATGAGCTGAGCCCTCTGCTCCAGCTGCTGACCGTGCGTCTCCCTACGCCTCTTCTCTGGGGCCCTCCTCTGCTTCTCCTCATCGGCCTCAAAAGCCCTTAGGGGTTCCAGCCTGCCTCCTTTGCCCTCCAGGTCTTCTCGGGTCCGCCACTGGCTGTGACTGTGTGGTAATCCCTTCCACTTGGTCAACCACTCCTGTACTGACCCGCCAGTTTTCCCGCCTAGCTTTCTGAAGCGCGTACGAATGATGCGCTCCACCTCGCGCTCCTTCTGACCCTCTACCATTACTGGCGGTGGTGCCACTTCCTCCCGCCTACTCACGAAGTGCTCGGCTCCCGACTGAACTGGGGTGAGCCGATCCGCTGTGAACACGTCGTGCACCTTCCAATGCACGGGTAGCTCTAACCTGTACGCTGACGGAGCTCCACGGTCCTGCTCTGGCAGCTCTTGCTGCCTGTCGCTGTACAGACATTCTACTACACGTAAGGGGCCGTGCCTGAGCTTGCGCAGCTTCGGCTTCATTCCCCGATCTCCAGGCAGAGTCAGGTGCTGACCATCCACCCATACTTGATCATTCACCTTAATGTGCTGTAGCCGGTGTCGTGCGTCGAACTGCTCCATCATGCGCTGCTGGGCCATCCGCAGGTTCACCCGCGCTGCCTGTAATTGCCGCGCGAACTGCTTGGCCAGCTCGTGCGCAGTTCCTCTCTTATCCGCCGCTACTCGCCCACCTTTTCTTTGTCTTGACCCACCTTCTAAGGCTGCGTCCATGAAGAAGTCCAGCTGTGTTGCGGGAGCGTGTCCGTACACCAACTCAAAGGGAGAGAATCCAGTCGCTGCTGACGTGGAGTCATTGATCGCGTACTCCACAGGTGTCACCCAGAGGTCCCAGTCCTCCTGGTTCTCAGCAACGTAGCAGCGCAGCATACGCTCCACGGTGTGGTTGCTGCGTTCCGCTTGCCCATCGCTCTGAGGGTGGTAGGGAGTGGTGCTAGCTACCTTGACGCCCATCAGTCGCATGAACTCCTGAGTCATGGCGTCGCGAAAGCGGGGGTCTCGGTCACACACTATCTTCATTGGAGCTCCGTGCAATCGCCATACTGCGTCCATGAACAATCTCACCACTACTTCTGCAGAGCTGTCGTTGTAGGTCATTGGCACCACGTGTACCATTTTGCTCAGCTTGCAGGTGAAGGTGGTGAAGGCGTCTACCCCTCGCTGAGTCATCGGAAGCCCGGTCACGAACTCGATGCTGACAACCTCCCAGAGCCTGCTTGGCACTCGATGCGGCTGCAACAGTCCCATGGGATACCCTTGTCGCGGCTGGGTCTGCTGGCACGTCACGCACGTCTTTACCCATTCCGCTATATCTAGGTCCATTCGCGGCCACCAGAAACGTCTTCGGACCCGCTCCAGCGTCTTGTCTCTGCCGGTGTGGCCTGCGGATGGTGCCTCGTGAGCTTCTCTCAACACTAGCTCCCGCAAGGGCGAGTCCGGCGCCAGTACCACCTGATAGCGCCCTTCAGCCACTCTCCAGATGATGTCGCTTACCAACCGGAAATGCTCTGTGCGATGATGCTGGGTATTTAGCAGCTCCTGCTTCAGGGTCCTGAGATATTCGCTGCGTCTGTGCTCAGCTCTCAGCGCTCGCAAGAACACCCCTGGCTCCACTGTTCCCGACTTGTCTCTGACCTTTGCTGCTGCTCCGGAGAGCGTGACTGCTGGTTGCGCTGTGGGTCTCTCGCGTGGGGCCAGCTTGCTGGATGGTTTCTGCGGCCTGGCTATCACTACTAGCACTGGCCATGGGACTGGCAGTTCCTGCAGAGCCGAGCGGTGACCCCTCTCCTCTCCAGGTGAGGTAAACAGTCTGGTGGGTTCACCATGCTCGTTCACCCTTGGAATGACCTCTACGATCTCCAGGCCAAACTCGCGTAGCAACGGTCGCCAACTCGCCTGAGGGAAGTCGGGCAATAAGAACAAGGCGGCTGTGTGGCACGGGTCCTGCTTTGCCTCAGATGCATAGTGTCGCAGAATGTCCTCAATGCTCACGTTGGGGTCTGAGAAGGGGGGGTTGCACCAGACGATACGGCCCCTCCACTGCTCGTTCAAGCAATCAGTCCAGAATGTGCTCACCTGTCGGTTCTGGCCCATAGCATCACAGCACGCATCCACCTGGAACGGTCCTCCCAGTCACACTGAGAAGGAATCGTGGTAGAATGTGGTAAACTGGTGTTAAAATGTGGTAAACTGGTGGTAAACGGCGGTAAGCCCCTATGTGGGGTGGTAATCAGGTGGTAAACGTTAAAATATTTATATAAAAAAAATAACTGACGGTAAATCATTGGTAATTTGCGGTAACATAGGTTGAAGCATGGTAAAAGCCTGGTAATTTCAGAACGGAGCGTGGTAAACGAGGATCTGGAATGGTGAATGGTCGTGGCCTAATGGTAAATGGATATAAAACTTCGCAATGTAGTATAAATATAGAGACGGAGCTGGTAAACCGTGGTAAACGAGGATCCTGAATGGTAGATGTGCAATTCTCTGGTCTGTGGCCAAGGTAGAATTGACAGGAGTGGAGCGACTGGCGAATGGCGGCCAGGTATGAACGCAGGCAGGGGTATACATCATCGTTCAGTAGATAGGTGGGATGCGTCACATACAGATCGTATCATACCTGTCTCGGCTAAACCAGTAGGGAGCCGAAAGGTAGCCGATTTTAGTGGCCACGCGCACCATAGCTGGTAAGAGATAGAGGTAACGTAGCCAAGAAACCAAGTTAGGTTCTTGAAGTTGAAGTTTTCAAAAAACAGTTAAACTGTAACAGTTTATTTTTTGTTTATTTAATTTAAGTAGCAGAAGGTCGAGAAAGAAAATGGCTGGTAAGTAGTTTTACTTTTTTCTTGAATCACGCGGGTGACAGAAAGCAGTTCTGTTGCAATGTATGCAGAACAGGTAGTTTACTTTTAAAAGCGAGTACTGTTACTTAAGAATGGAGAGTACCCGAACAGGAGCAACGAGCGCTGCTGAACAAGGTGCACCTAAACGGGCAAGGACGGCCACGGTTGGCAGCGAGGCAGGCCAGGCCGCACTCGCTCCAAAGGTTACGTGCCCCATGCTTGTCTCTTGTGGATGTGCATGTTGGATAGGTTCGTGGCTTAATTAGTTAACCGCTGTTCGACTGAAAGAGCGGACGGCTCCTGAAAGTTTCTGCGTAAATAGGTGGTCAGCGAATATGTGGATACACACAGCCGGTGACTGCGCCCTGGTGCGGAATCACGTGCTTAGGAAAAGTCACCGGCTGTGCGTATTCATTCGGGTATGCGGACTCCCCTGTTTTCCGGCATGCACGCTGTGGGATGCCACTGCTGTGGGAATATCCCATGGTTTCCGCAGTGGATTCAAACATGCTTTCGTGAACTGGTGCGCAGGCCTCCGAAGCTGCAACCGTGCAGGGAGGCGGCCTCCCCCCGGTCGCTGGAGGAGTGGTCGAGGAAAACCCGGTAAGACCGTGAACTTTTCCTTCCCCTCCCTTCCCGTACGGGATCCCGCCCGCCCGCCCTTCATCTAGTGAACGCAGCCGCCACTCCGCGGGTGCCTGGTCAGCAGCTTGTCGGGCGACTGTTCATCTGCGGTTGCGAATCAGCGGCCAAGGGGTGGACAGCGAGTCATGGGTGGGATTGTTTTTTTTCCCCGGCATATATCTTTGTGTATTTCTTTGTAGAAAGGTGCATAGGGTGCACGCAAGGAACATAGGACCCAGGGACAAAGGGTGCGGGGAGGCCGCTCCGCTCCGCGCCGAATCAGGCGCGTGGCGCGTGCGGCGCTCTCCCCGGCGCTGTGCCTTATCCTGCTTCATCTGCGGTTGCGAATCAGCGGCCAAAGGGTGAGCAGCGGCGCTGCAGGTCGTGGGTGGGGAGGGATGCGCGAGGGTGCGCGTACGGTAGATAGGTGCATAGTGTGCTCGCAAGGACCATAGGACCCAGGGACAAAGGGTGCGGGGAGGCTGCTCCGCTCCGCGCCGAATCAGGCGCGTGGCGCGTGCCGCGCTCTCCCCGGCGCTGTGCCTTATCCTGCTTCATCTGCGGTTGCGAATCAGCGGCCAAAGGGTGAGCAGCGGCGCTGCAGGTCGTGGGTGGGGAGGGATGCGCGAGGGTGCGCGTACGGTAGATAGGTGCATAGTGTGCACGCAAGGACCATAGGACCCAGGGACAAAGGGTGCGGGGAGGCTGCTCCGCTCCGCGCCGAATCAGGCGCGTGGCGCGTGCGGCGCTCTCCCCGGCGCCGTGCCTTATGCTGCTTCATCTGCGGTTGCGAATCAGCGGCCAAAGGGTGAGCAGCGGCGTTGCGAGTGGTGGGTGGGGAGGGATGCGCGAGGGTGCGCGTGAGGTAGATAGCTAGGTGCATAGGGTGCACGCAAGGATCATAGGACCCAGTGGCAAAGGGTGCGGGGAGGCTGCTCGCTCCGCGCCGAATCAGGCGCGTGGCGCGTGCGGCGCTCTCCCCGGCGCCGTGCCTTATGCTGCTTCATCTGCGGTTGCGAATCAGCGGCCAAAGAGTGAGCAGCGGCGCTGCAGGTCGTGGGTGAGGAGGGATGCGCGAGGGTGCGCGTACGGTAGATAGGTGCATAGCATGCACGCAAGGACCATAGGACCCAGGGACCAAGAGTGCGGGGAGGCTGCTCCGCTCCGCGCCGAATCAGGCGCGTGGCGCGTGCGGCACTCTCCCCGGCGCCGTGCCTTATCATCTGCGGTTGCGAATCAGCGGCCAAAGGGTGAGCAGCGGCCAAAGAATGGCTCTCCCCGGGCCATCGACAGGGCCATGGATACCTGGCGATGTCGGTCCCGAGCTGCGCATGCTTCCACAGCCATCGAGTGTATGCCCCTGTGACAGTGTCCGTTCGCGTGTTTTTGTAGGGCGGCTCTCCCTGCTCTCTACGCACATGGCTGCTTGTAATAGTCCCCGGCGATGGCAAGTGTTTCATATGGTCGCTAGCAGCGGCAACTACCGGCCAGTTTAGTGAGCAGGCCGTGAGCAGGGATGGCGGAGGGTGCGCGTACGGTAGATAGGTGCAAAGCGTGCACGCAAGGAGCATAGGACCCAGGGACCAAGGGTGCGGGAAGGCTGCTCCGCTCCGCGCCGAATCAGGCGCGTGGCGCGTGCGGCGCTCTCCCCGGCGCCGTGCCTTATGCTGCTTCATCTGCGGTTGCGAATCAGCAGCCAAAGAGTGAGCAGCGGCGCTGCGAGTTGTGGGTGGGGAGGGATGGCGGAGGGTGCGCGTACGGTAGATAGGTGCAAAGCGTGCCCGCAAGGACCATAGGACCCAGGGACCAAGGGTGTGGGGAGGCTGCTCCGCTCCGCGCCGAATCAGGCGCGTGGCGCGTGCGGCGCGCTCCCCGGCGCCGTGCCTTATGCTGCTTCATCTGCGGTTGCGAATCAGCGGCCAAAGGGTGAGCAGCGGCGCTGCGAGTGGTGGGTGGGGAGGAATGCGCGAGGGTGCGCGTACGGTAGATAGGTGCAAAGCGTGCCCGCAAGGACCATAGGACCCAGGGACCAAGGGTGGGGGGAGGCTGCTTCGCTCCGCGCCGAATCAGGCGCGTGGCGCGTGCGGCGCTCTCCCCGGCGCCGTGCCTTATGCTGCTTCATCTGCGGTTGC
>LGRX02000738.1:111541-140366 GCA_001247695.2 Cymbomonas tetramitiformis | reverse complement strand
TATGCGCACCCTCCAGCTAAACCCACCCCTATGCGTGTGCGCACCCTCCAGCTCAATCTATTCTATGTGTGTGCACACCTTCAACTCAAAGATCCCCCTTTGAACGCACACTACCAAGCTAAACCCTCCTCCTATGCGTGTGCGCGCCCTCTACTAAACCCAACCCCTATGCTTGTGCGACCCTCCAGCTCAACCCCCCTCCTATGCGTGTGCGCACCCTCCAGCTCAACCCACCCCCTATGCGTGTGCGCACCCTCCAGCTCAACCCACCCCCTATGCGTGTGCCTCCCTTGGAGAGTTTGGTGCGAGGTGCACGAGGCGAGAGGTGCGCTTACCTTGGAGGGTAAAGAGAGACACTTCGTGAAGTGAGGTGAGAGTCTCCCTCAACGAACGGAAGGGGTAGACCTGCAGCCACGTTGACCCTTGAGGCTTCAGATCTCGAGACGCGACATAAGTAGAGGAGTTGAATCTACAGACGACACCGTCCGCGGAGAAGCGAGATATCGAGCGCCTGAGACCTGGAACCCCTTACGGGCTCCTCCGAAGGGTGCCGTGAGCAAGCAGCGCCAGCAGCAGTGCGGTCACTGGAATTTATACGCCAGCTCCAGGGCAACCGGGCCAGAAAGAGCTCGGGAGAGACGTGCCAGTTCTCGCCACGAGGCAGCTTCGGGTCGTGGTGCTCCTGGGTAGGGTGCTACCTGCAGCGCAAACACAACTGCTTTTCACTGAACCGTTTCTGAAGAGTCCCGCTGCTCCCCGTTAACCGACAGAGGCAAGCGCAGGGAGGCGAGATCACCTCTGCTTTTGGAGCAGCGTGGAGAGCAGCCACCCTACGCTCGAGCTTGGTGAATGCGTCGTGACACTGTGCGAGGTTTCCGACCATAAGAGATGGTCGCGGAGGGGAAGCTTTTCGCCCGGATGTGCCGGCTGTTTTGGCCGCCCCTGTCGCCGGCGCGGTTTCCTTCAGCGGCTGCCTGCTTTGCCCACGCCCGTTCTGGCATAATGAAAACTTGTCTGTGGAGATGTCGGGATCGCTCGCAGGCTATAAAGTAGAGGGTAAAAATCAGTTTCCTTGCTCGTGTCCAGTCAATTGAAAACTGGTGCTTCAACAGGCTAGCAAGTAACAAACAGGCGACAACTGGATTCAAGTGGACAACAGGCCAGCAACCAGCACCCAGGTGGACAGCAAGCCAAGCTCTTCCTATCCTCCCCAGATCCTTGGCTCTCGCTCCTATGAATCGCTCAGTCCTCTCGACTATTTTACATTGCTTGCACGCGGCGCATCCCACCCATCGAAGCCGCTGTAAGCGTCACTTGTAGGAATGCCTCCTCGACCTGCGCGGAAGCTGTCTCTTCCTCCGAGATTTCTGAAGCCTGTATTCCTCGCACTGCCGTTGCCCTCCATACCCTTCCCACGGCGAGCTCCCCCTCCACCTCGAAGTCTCTTATCAAATCGATCTTCGTGTCCCTCGCACCACCTCCCCTTGTTCGCCTCGTCTTGCCTTGACAATCCTGCAGGAAACTGCACCGATACCTCCAGGACGCAACCCATACTTCAGGGCATAATAACACTTCCAACAGCTGCTGAAACCCTACGTCTCAGAGGCATTATCCACGGCCTGCAACTAAATCTGAGGACACAGACGTTCGTTCAACCGGCCGTGATGATCGGACGGACCCGCGTTAGAACTTATGGCGGACAGAACGTCGTGACCACGTGAGTAATAGGAGGAGTTATGAGTGGCCTGGCATACCAACCTGCAGTTTATATGGGCCTAAGTGGCGGCACACAAGGTAACATAAAATTACGAAGCCTCTTGACTTTCCAGAGCGGACGTCATGCGCCGTGGGCTTTCCTGAATTTCGCCTTTGTCCTGAAAATAAGCGGCGTCCCTCCGAAACAGCAGTAAGCACACACGAAAGGAAGGGCCGCCATAAAGGAAAATACGCACGGCGACACCCTTCCTAGCAACTTCCGCGGTACTGTGAACAACGGCGGTCCCCGTGCCCACAAATGGCGTTGCTAGCGCAGGCTGGCACGAATCATCTCACAGCGACTTGACAGCTTGGATTTGTCATACCTTATCGACACTGACGGCAGAACCTCAACTTCGTTTCCGCTCTGAACGTTTCAAGTTTTTTATCACATATGTTTCCAGAGTGAGATCCCGAGTTAAGCCTGAAGGTCGTCTCAAGTGGCGGTCGCATGCACAGAACAGAAATCTCACGCTGACGGCTGAACTACATCAAAATACAAATTCGTGTCTTTGAGCCCCTCTGAAACAAAATATTGTTACCAAATAAAATAAAATACTGCGCTAGAGCTGCTTTAAAATGCCCCAAAGGGGTTATTTCACCGCTTACTTGAAGCGCGGTCAAGTCCGAAGTGTTTCGAAAATTCAGGGGGCGCTCCACTATAAAGTTAATTTATATATTTTTAAGAGAAAATCGTGTGATGGTTGTATAATTTCATGACACTGCCTCTGCCCCCTGAACTTTTCATCGTAAGTAGCCCACCAACTGCCGGAACTACTGGGGTTCACAACCCGATGGTGGTAACGCATGAGATTGCGTGAGGGCACTGGAAGTATATGAGGAGCATTGGGCTCATGCAAGCACTTCTGGACACCAGACTGCTGCACTCATACCCCACCAAATACTTGCGCGTGCTTGCTACAGTGCAATAGCAGCCGCGTCACATATCAGGTTCGCATAGAACCGTGACAGTGGTATTCTCCGCTCAGGCGAAGAACGAGAACACGAGTGTGTGCAGCAGACTTGATATATATCGTATATAGAATTGTATACGGCGCGACATAGTTCGCATACACATATACTTCGAATATCTGCACAATACGACAGCTTTCGCTGCAATATCGTCAGCGAACGGCGGAGTGTGCAACAATATCATCAGCGCGATCATATTCGCAGCTAACAGCATAATTATCATCAGTGAATAAATTGCGACAAGGTGTGCGCACGAGTGTACGAATCGTACATGTATGCTGTCAAAATATCGCAGGGTTGGTACGGTATGCGAGAATCAAGCGCGCGAACGAAAAATGATCGTCAGTATATATGATTCGCATCAAGCGCGACAGGGACGCACGAAATTTCGTTATCAGCGCATTCGCATTCGTACTGTGCGACAAACACCAGCGACAGCGACATACGCATTCATACTGTGCGAAAGAGATGTGCGACAGCGATGTTCGCAAATGTTCCGCACGAATCGTTCAGTGCGACGCACACGTACGATGATTTTAGCTCGTTCAGTGCGACGCACGCGTGCGATGATTTTAGCTTATGCAGGGGACGCATGATTTGTGGCGCATCGGCATGCAGCGCGACATACATATGTGTTACGCGCAGACATAGTATGCGATCACGATGTTCATACAATAATTCGCAGATGGACATACAATACTTCGCAGTTGGACGCACAATTTTGCACAAGATGGACATATGATGCTGCGCAGACATAATGTGTGCTATACCAATCATCAGTATACACACATATGCTGTGCAAAAATAACGATGCTATCATCATTTCACACACATGCTGTGGTATACACTATGCACCACTATACCATACTGTCATTATTATAACAACATGCTGCGATTGACAGTGAGTGACAAGTTATCACACTTTTGCCACTTGTCACAGGTCATTATCACTATCACATACTGCAACTTGCTACATATATTGTAACTTGTGCACCCAATCACACTGTGATAATAATCAGTCTATCACATAAACTTAGCATACTTGCACATATACATACCAGCCTGATCACGATAACGGCTTGGCATACAATATGCATATACCAACAGTGCAACATAGATGTATATGCAGGGATTAAAAAGTAAGGGCTTATCTTAAACCATCGTGTATAGTTCTGTTGATCGATTCGATGGCGATCTGTCCGCGCCTAACCGACCATGGGCTTGTACCCCATGGAACCGGGGGTTTATCCAGCAATACACCTATATCACACTGCAACATGCATATCTCATATACATGCAAGATCTAGCATACCTGCATTGCAAGTATAGGCTATACTGACAATCCAATTGGTATAAGGTGCCAGTCTTGGTCATTAAGACAGGAATTAGCTCAGTTATTCCTGACGGAGGTTCTCCTGTTGATCAAGATGGAATACACACCGGAGCCACTTGTGAAAATATACCAATCAACTCGTCATCCATCATGATGAGAAGTGCAGGATTACAACTATACTAACTAAATTGATATGCATCATACTTGCTATATGCTGTCCAGTGGTATGCAGACTAACTTGTATGATTAATCACTATCAATTTGCTTAAGTGTACTAAATCAGTAAGTACCTGCACAATGCACAAATCACTGACATTACTATGTATATTGACATTACACTGATTCAGTAAGTGTAAATGATCAAGTATACTATCAACATTACATGTACGATACATAGATACCATCCAACAAACACATGTGCGTGTTGGATGTCAGTGATGGCGATAGATAAGGGAACAGGATAAATCCACATGCTGAAGGGCTGGATGGTGAATATCTCCAGACCCGAAGGCAGTACACAGTGTTCACAAAACAGCTGGTCACTGTTGAACACTGTCCATACCCTTTTCACTCTATCGCTGGAGCAACATCATCATCTACATTGCATTCTGACAGTTGATTCAGTTCTGATCACTTCAATGCATATTATAAATCTCACGGATCAGAACTCATCTTGACAGTGATGTAGCTGATAGAGGTTATCACAGACACTGCTCTGATCGTTCGAGCATTGTTCTGATTTACTTGGAAACTGAAGATATCATTTTGATACTCTTCTAGTGCATCTACATATGCCCAAGTAAATAGTAGATTACTATGAGCATTTGCTCAAGTTACTTAGTATCTGGATGGTAATGCCATCCAGAGTATTGTCATAGATCCAACGAGATAAAGCAGACCTCCAGCAGACCCATTCGTGGGTAGGCAACGCGATCAACAGCCACTGACAGGCGATTGAACCGAGGAGTAAGTCTCGCCTTAAGCTACTGACTAAGGTTATCTAAGGAGTTGACAGTCCTAAGTAAGTAATAAATCAACTGACAAGTTATCACTTAAGTGACTGCAAGTCACTATTGATACATCCACATATTTATATTAGGGTTTGGTCTATTTCAAGGTACGGTATCGGTTGGTCTAGAGGTTATCGATCAATTCTGATATATTGCCAAGTACTATTGATCAATTCTGATTTTTCCGATTGCTCTATCAATCAATTCTGATTTATTACCTATTCTAATCAATCAATTTTGATTTTTACCAAGGCCCTATCAATCAATTTTGATTAAGTACACTATGCTATCAATCGATACTGATATCACTGTTAAAGTTGCTTATTATCAATACTATCAATAATATCAATACAAAATTACACAGGCAGATCAGAGAGAGTGATTACCAGTAATCGCTTCTGCTGCCTCTTGCTCTCTCTTTTGTTTTTTGCGTTCGATCTCTTCAGCCTCCGCCTCCGAAATCTCCTGCTTCTTGCGTTCACGAAATTCGCGGATGTCGACCTCATAACCAGCAAGATTTTCTATGGGTTCCCAGGTGTCTTCCCTATCCGTATAACCTTGCCATCCTATTAGCCATTAGGGGGCGCAACCTTTAAGGCGTTCTGCCTTGATTTCACGAACTACATACACGTTATCGTCACTGCCGGCTGGATCAAAGGGAGACAGTTGAGTTCTTTTCACACGCCCTTTTCCTTGAGCTAACAGGGTCACACCGGAACTTGCCTTCGACCGCAAAGCGCCACGCCCACGTTTGCCCATGATCGATTTGGAGTTTGAGTAGAGCTAGGCCTGGAGCCCTGCCCCCTTATAAAAGGGGTACTGCACACGGCCAGCCTACAAGAACGGCGATCGATCCAATGCTGATGTGGATTGACCCAATACAATTCGTTTTTAGGTGTCATGGGAGATCGATTATCAATACCCAATTCTGATATCGATACTGCGATTTCAATGTAGCAATCAATCGATTGTGATTAATCAACGCCAACGATCAATTGATACCGATTTATTTAGGCATGGTATTGATCGATTCTGATTTTTCGACTTCATATATCAATCAATAGTCAATATTCTGATATTCAAAAAAAAGTTATTGATTGATACTAATATTCTGATAAATCGATTTATCAGAATATTAGCGCAACCGATACCGTACCTTGGTCTATTTGTCATGGGTTTCGATCAGTAAAACCCAATATACCAAATGATGGCCATACACATATCTTCACACAACAACATGAAAAATATCAATTTCAATTTCATGTGTGCAAGTGAGATGTATTGCAGAGTTGTGACAGATGTATACATCATAGTATACACTGAGGCTTATATACACTGAGACTTATAAGTCAACAAGTGGCGAAAATAGGTAAAAATCTCACACGTAAGATTTCAAAATGAAAATTTGAGTCCGATTTTTTTCGCGGATCCAATTTTTCACCTATTAAGGTATATGGGAAAAATACCTGAGCACTTCACACCTCGTGTAACACCCTAAATTTCGTATGCAAAAACTTAGGGGTGTAACGTACACCTCAAGGATCACATGATAAACAGTGACATGCTGAATGCAGTTTTGCTCCATTCCTTCAGGAAACACGCATGCTGCTCAATTTTGATATATATAGGTGTTACTGATACCATGTAACACCCTAAAGTCACTACATGTGATTAGGGTCATAGTAACCCGTAACACCCTAAAATGCCACTAAATACTGGTGAACAACACTGTATTTGGCATTATGGTCATGCTGAAATCAGCACATGCATGACTGATATTTCGGGCAACAACCCAAGAACTGTAGGGCAACATCCAAAGAACTGTACAGCTGCTTCCTGTAAAGATTGCATGCTGCTTAATAAGGTATTAGGCACTTGATAACTGCCTATGGTTTTCATACTTCCTTGAGGGGGGAAGAAGGTGGAATCATGTATATATACTTCACCTCATTATATCAATGTACAAACATAATACATGTACAATATATATACTCGTTGTATATATATATATATCACACACACACACACACCCATCCAATTTTGAAGGTTTTGTTGGTGTGGTGTTTTGTTTTATAGATGACAATACCAGCTATAGATGCAGGTCCGTCTAATTGGTTCTTTGACATCCTGGGTTCATATGATGCCTTCAGCAGATTTAAAGTACCAAAATGGTTAACTGGTTATGCTGACACTCAGACCCGGTATGATGGTATAGGGTTCTTCGATGCCATCAGCAGAATGAAACCAGACATGAGTCGGTATAGAGATCCAGAGACAGAGCCTCAGGAACCAGATGCGGAGTATACGGAGGATCATGCTCCGCCTGTCTTCACAGATCCAGATGATGGTCAGATGCTCTCAACACCAGTTCCAGCAGCACTTGTTCCTAAGGTGAAAATGAATCCACCAAAGGAATACAAAGTCGGACGGGATGCACAGGTATGGATGGAGACAGTGGACAGATATTTCCAGTTCACATATCCAGGAGCACCAGGCAAGGATCTCATCACAGTCTTTCTCACCTTCCTCCAGAATAATGACAGACATTTCTTTCATGTCGTGGCTAAAACACCTGATGCCACATATGAAAATGTCAGGAACACATTCCTCAGGCAGTTCGGAAATCCCCACAAGCAGTCAATTGCCAAAAAGCATTTAATGGCACTACAACGGGGTAACCAGACTTTCTCGGATTACCTACGTACATTCACATCACTGGCTTCGTTAGCATCAGTTGATTTGGAGGATGTCATGATCAAGGATAGGTTTGTCAGCAATATGGAATCAGACCTCGGGAAACAGTTCCATCTCAGGTTCCTTACGGAAGATGAAAGGAATAACTTGTCGTGGGCAAAAACCACACAGGTTCTGCTGGAATTGGCACTGTGACATGTTCGTACTGTCACGTGTCATTTCCGGTATGTCATCTTCGGTGACTCTGCTTGTGTCAATCTGACTATTTATTCCCGTATGTTATCAATTATTGAGTTCGTTCTTTATCCGCCGGGAGCGTTCTCCCCGCTGTCACTGTGTAGTTTCCAGCAGGTTATGGACCCTCTCACGTTTGCGTGAACTGATTTTTGGCGTTGAATTTTATTTCATTATTGCTCTATCTTTGTTTTGAGCGTGCCCTTCCCTCTTGGGGCACTAGGAATCTGGTTCTCGCCACTGCTTGGAGACGCGCGGTTGACTTGGGAAATTACGGCAGAGTGGTATCGGCATTCTCTTCGCGCGTTTGCTTTCTTTTACGGATTATTATTCCGCGATGGCTCTCGCTGTGATTGTGCCCGATGAGGAGCTTCAGGCTCTTTTGTTTTCTTGCGATGAGAGGTTGGAGAAAGTGGAGTTCCTAAAACGCGCTCAGCTCATTTCTTTGTGCCACGCCCAAGCTAGAGCGCTCGCTCATTTTCGGTGCATCCCGCAGATTTTGCCGCAGCCTGAGACGGTTTTGGAGCCGATTGTTGTGGAGATAATCGTTTCAGAGCGCGCAGAGGTTGGTGGTGGTGCGGCCGAGAATTGTGAGCCCTCAGCCGTTTCTCTCTGTGATGTGGGCGTTGGCGATGCGCTGGCGTTGCTTTCCACCCGATCTGTTTCTTCGCAAATTACGACCACCAGACCCGCGACTGGCTCCTCTAGTACGCGTAGGCTCACACGACAGGCTCCTCCTGTTCGTGTCGAGCGTCACTTCTATCATTCTGCGGATTCGCGTTCTATGTTACTCTCTGGGCAGGACGTTCGTGCAGATTGTGAAGACAGTGAGAGCGAAGATGAATCGGAATACCCACTTGGGTACTACGATGAGTCTGAAGACGATTTGGAGGGGGAACAGGGAAATCATGGTCACTTGGCTTCTCCGGAATTCTCTACCTCACGATTGGTACAACACTCCTCTCTGGACACAGGCTTCCAGGAGGGGGACTCTGGCGGTCTTTTCGACGCAGCACCAGCAGAAATTTTACCGCCAACATTTATTTCTACTGGGAATGCGCTCTCCTCTGAGCGCGTGGGCCCAGTGGGCGATGGCTACGACGATGAGTCCTACGACAATCACTCCGACGATCACGAGGGACACGACTCTGGTGGTGCTTATGAGGACGAGGCTGACCACTCCGATTACGGTTCTGGAGACCACTACGACTCTGGGTCTGGTGGTGCTAGCAGCAGCTCCTACGGGGGTTATTCTTCTGGGTCATCATGATTCCTAAACGGACAGGCAGAGCTTTTATCTCGTGTTTCGACCACCGTAGGCACTAGCTGGGATGGGGATCTCTCCGATGTATTTTGTGATTAGAGTGTTGACCACTTGCGGACAGCTGGTTTCAGTAAGTCGAATTCTTCGGGCAGTTTAGACCCCTTTCTTCAATTCGCAATCAATGCCCAAGCTAAGCCGACAGGCAGCTCCGATCCTGCAAACATTCTTCCCCATGAACAGACAGGCGGCACAGGTGCTAGCTGCTGACCACTAGCCGGCAGGAATTTGACTCAGCAATCTTTCCCATGTGGGCTGAGCGGCTAGTTTGTATTTATTCGGCATACTCCATTCATTTCTTTACACTTGTGATCTGCTAGCCACTAGACTTCTAACATTCTCATTAGATGTAAACTCTAGTAGCTAGGGTGGTGACTTGCACAAGCTGTAGAGCCACCTCAGATGAGGTGGTGTGCTGGAATTGGCACTGTGACATGTTCGTACTGTCACGTGTCATTTCCGGTATGTCATCTTCGGTGACTCTGCTTGTGTCAGTCTGACTATTTATTCCCGTATGTTATCAATTATTGAGTTCGTTCTTTATCCGCCGGGAGCGTTCTCCCCGCTGTCACTGTGTAGTTTCCCGCAGGTTCTGCTCGACTTGACTTATGTAGTTCATTCGAAGCAGGCAGAGACCCTACATTATAGGGGACAGAAGGAACAGCCAGGAGGTCTAGCCAAGAAGGAAAAGGATAAAGGTCGTGGCAACAAGCCATATGACCGTGGCAATCAGAATCGTGGCAATCAGAATCAGGCCAACCAGAATTCCCAGAAGAATAAAGGGAAAAGCAAAGGAAAAGGCAAGGGAAAAGGAAAAGGAAAAGGATCAACATCATCTCCTTCCCAGTCTTGTCAGCGTTGTGGTCGTCCTCGTCACACCAAAAAGGATTGCTTCGCCACCAGCACAGCAGATGGGAAAGCCATACAAGGCAATCCTCCAGCTCCCAATCCTCGTTACAATCAGAACAGAGGACAACAACAACAGAATAATCAGGGTGGCAAAAGTGAGTCTAACAAGCTCCTAAAAACAGTCAACACCCTGGTTAAGGAGCTTTTAGAATCAGCAAAGCATCAATGCAGCAGTTGCAGCTCCAGCTCCAGCATCAACTCCAGCTCCTCGGGGAAACTTTCCGGGTACTGCACAAGTACCAGTGATGAGGACTCCCCGATTCGCCATCTCGATGCCATATACTTGGCCTCTCGATGACATATGTCACTCACCTTAGGTGGATGATAGACATTATGACTGTACATGTCATAGTCGACCGTACTGACAATACTCGACGACTGTATGTCATTATGACATATGATATGACATGATATGACATGATATGACATGGTATGACATGTATGACACATATGTCATCGGTCATATCCCTGACATTATCAAGCATTCATATCCGCCGGGCCGCCCTATAAAATATGAGTTTTGGGCAACCTTAGGCTATATAACCCGGGCCGGACCCTCCGTGGGGAGTTTCTAAGGTATGGCCTTGAGAGTCCGGACGCATACCGAAAAAATATTTTTTTACCCCTGGGTCTGCCTCTGCTGTCATCTGCGGTCTCTAAGGTTAAAGGTAACCAACCATTCGGCGAACGCGACCAGTGGCCCCCACTGATTGACCCCCGGGTTTTGCTCCCCCCCTTGCGTCACTCGACTGCGTCTTGCTCGTTCTCGTTGTTGATGTTCGCTAGAGCTGCCCAACTTAAACTGGTCCGTTCATTTTTAACAGTGGCAATTTTCCGAATCCGACAGTCCATATACGATTCCAGAGATCAAAATACGATACATTCCTTTGTTGCTCCCCAGGAATCTCTTCGGACCTTCCGATGTTCCCGATCTGAAAACATTGGACGGCTCAACTTTAGTTGGGCACCCCTAATGTTCGCGACTGATCGTTGGGACGTTTGAAGGAAGATACAAGATTCGAAATTCCATGCTTGTACAAAACAAGAAGTTGGACCATCGAGATCGTGCCCTCAACTTTGGAATATAGCCTTAAGAACATCTGCACGGTACAGAACTGCTTTGGTTTAGCAAGTAAACGAGAGAAATCGCGTTACCGAGAAACGGTTGAACGGAGTTGCTCCACGGTCCAGTTCTCGTGGTGTGAACTTCTGTTCCGGCACGATTTTAGGATGTCGCGTTGCTGAAGCAGTGACAAGCGGTTAACTCACAAGGCGAATCACTCGCATCTTCAGCTTCCTGGTGAAACTTTCTTACGAATGGATAGTCTCTCAACGCTGCGTTCCTTGTCTTCGGTGCGTTTTGGCACTGGTGGACTGCGTTCCAGCGGTGTTGCGACAGCGCCTCCTCACGCACGTCGAGAAGGAGCGAGCGCAAGTTCTAGCTACTCAACCTGCAAAGCAGTAAACCATACGAGCCTCCCTCATGGAATGCCCACGCCACTTTCGACGCAGCTTAGACTTTGCACTCCCATAACATCGTCGCCATCAAAGTGTTCAAACAAGCCGATCCACCGACAGCGTCAGGTCATTGAGTCCGAGCACGGCCGGGACCGTTCAAAGGAGACGTGGCAATACCGTGATGGAAACATCCTTATCAAATCCGCGGCGTGGTGCCTCCTATCTGTCGCTGCGTGGTGCTGCCCTCGGCTGTCGGCTAGGGCCGCAACACTCCCTCAAGGTGGTGCACATCCGTTTTATGGATGCATTAAGCCGCTCCAAACACTAGTTGTGAAAATTCCAGCATACTTTTGCAGGCGGATATATATTTTGCAAGTACCTGTTCTGAAGGCTTCTGTAGTCATTCCGGAAGCGGTTCGTCTGGTCCAAGGTGCAACCGCTGGTGTGGATGAGTCAACCGCGGTTACCGTTACACGAGTCTCTTTTTCCGAATAACCACACAACTTGTTCGATGTGCTACCTGCCTAAGGTCGTTTGGTGGCGCACAAGATGATTCCCGTTTCGAGACCTTCCGTACCTGGAAGAACACATTGAAGAGAACGTTCGACGAGTTCTGCGTCCTTGTAACAACGTGACTGGGACTTGTGTCTGCGCCCGCGCCTACGCAGTTGAAGCTGCCGCAACACTTGAGTGGGGACCTCAAGACGAAAACTGGCAATTAGAACTAGACACCTTGCGCCATGATGCGATGGCAGCTGGAGTATCTCCGCAAACCGCCGATGGGGTAAGGCTGCCCACCAATGACCATATCACGTTTTTCTTGCTGTAAACGCGTCAAGCTTGTTGGGCCCTCCTCACGGGTACACAGGGCCCCGACCATCGTCCTGCGGTCACATGCGGTCACATAAGCGCTTTGTTTACCATGCGCTGCCTTGGAGGGCGGTTCGGATATTCATCTCACCCGAAATGCTATGAATCCATGAAAAGCTATGGGCAGATGCCAACCCATACGGCACAATACATATATGGGCAGATGCGCTGTAACTACCACCACGCGACTTATTAGCTTCACTAGTTTGAAACTGTTCTTGCCGACTGTTCGTTTCATAACTTCGGGAAGCGAACAACATTCTGTCGCTTGACGCTTGGAATCGACTGGTTGCAAGCATCGACGCATTTTACTTTATAGGCTGCCAACCAACGGGATACTGGGTCAGCAACGCTCTTTAATGAGCAGGCACCGCACCGAGAGTGTGCTCTCACCAAGGAGCGTGTACCGACGGGATGCTTCTGGAAGCGCAGGCATTGGAAAACATTCACCTGATCCCACAAGTGTTAGAGAAGACCCGCACCCAGCCGGAGAGACTTCTGAGCGCGGAAGACTACCTGAAGCGCCAGGTGGCGTTACCCCATCGCCCGGACTTGAGGCCCGCCCCCAACGAGCAACAACTTCCACATTGTTCTGTGCGGCTCGGTCCGCCCGGACTTCCGGTGCACATGCGGCGCCCTTGTGCCTCTATTCTACAGTCTTGTGGTTGCGCTGTGGCGGCGCAACCTGCTGAGTCGCACCACGGTCATAAGATGCCAGTACAGTGATCTACGTTTGGAAGCCGCAATGCAGGTTCAGATTTGGGCTGTTACAGTGACAGTGTTGCTTTACCGATGGTTGTGCGCTGTTTCTGTCTCCATCGCGTTTGCATGAGGTGGGCCTGGGATGTGCAGGTGACCCCCCTCCGAGTCCGCTCGGGAGCAGAGCACTACATAAAGAATCGCGAGCTTCTTCGAGTTCTGCAACAGACCTACGGTGAGGATTCCCACAAGGCTACAGAGCCAACCAGAGCGCTCCTCCCTCGAGCGCGCCCTCGCGGCGCGTGCATCTCTTTGTGAGCCAACCAGGGCGCTCCTCCCTCGAGTGTGCCCTCGAGGCGCGCGCATCTCTTTGTGAGCCAACCAGGGCGCTCCTCCCTCGAGCGCGCCCTCGAGGCGCGCGCATCTCTTTGTGAGCCAACCAGGGCGCTCCTCCCTCGAGGCGCGCGCATCTCTTTGTGAGCCAACCAGGGCGCTCGTCGCCTGAATCTTGCACAGATTCTGAGTTCCTGCAACTTGACGGCTCTCTTGCTGCTACAGGAGTCCCGGACGATGTCCTGGTGGCGACGTGGGGCGTTGAGAGCAACTACGGGAGGGTGAGTCAGCAGGCTGCTTATCCCCCCCAACCGATCCACGTGTCAGCAGGCTGCTTAGCCCCCTCAACCGATCCACGTGTCAGCAGGCTGCTTATCCCCCCCAACCGATCCACGTGTCACCTGCTCTGAGGGCTTGCTGAATATTGAGCTCCCTTCGGACTGTGAGCACAGTGGCTTCATGTATTATATTTGGATATTGGCTCTCATGTGCATGGTGTCGGTATGCGTGCAAATACACACAGTTGTGACTGCTCTGCAAGCGCCTCTTTTTTTCGGTCTTGCCGAAGCAGTGGATCGTTTATATCTGTACACCTTAGTGTTTTTTCCCCTGTGCTGCGTTGTGTCGTTCCGCCTTCCGCCAGCTTTGCGGGGGGCGTGCTCGGTGGTTTGCTGCCCTCGCACTGAGTCTCGGCTTGTACTCGGCCTGGTCGGCAGTACATCGGGGACTGGGATACGCTGTCGGCTCTAGCCACACTGGCGTACGGCCTCGAGGACGCCGCGCGCGCAGCCTACTTCAAACGCGAGCTCGTCAATGCGATAAAGGTCCTCGAGGCCGCCTCGAGCACCGCCCTCAGAGGTGCCCCATCCTACCCCCTCAGAGGTGCCCGCCCCTCTCCTGTGCGTGACACTCTCCTGCTCAATGAAAAGGTCTCAGATGCCACTGGCGACGAGAGGCGTATTTTGAGCCCTTCGTGGATGATTGGGGGGTATTTGGGGGTCTGAAATTGGTGGCACAGGATCGTGGGCAGGCGCGATGGGACAGTGCCAGTTCATGCCATCAGCCGTGCTCCAGTACGCCGTGGACTTCGACGGGGACGGGTGCTGCCCCAGGACCTCCGCCGTGCACTGCTGGCGCCTGCACGCATGCGGGTGCCGCTATTTGAATGTTGTGTACCCTCCATGGCACCTCGTGGCTGCGACATATGCAACGTTCTTGTGGCGAGAGATGTGTGTCGCGATGATGTCTTGAGAATCGTGACCCAGCTCGAGTAAGAAGGCGCCTTCACAGGCTCCGAAATATCGTTCCAAATGCCGTTCCCAGACTTGCCCAAAACTGATTGGCTGGGAATAAGGAGATACGTGGGTCATGAGCGCAATCTGGGAGCCTCTCTGGTTTCCGATCTCAAATCAACGGCTTAGAAACAACACGTTCGCTGAGAAATCGTGAGCTTCGTTACCCGACGAGGTTTGGACAACAGTGATGCGCTGCGAAGGCTGTGAAGCCTCCAACTCCCAGAACTGAGGAGGGAGTTGGTAAGTTCCGCGCAGGTCTGTCTGAGGCCGGCGTCTGCGATTCCCGTGAAGTGCAGGTTTTGATGTGGGGTGGCTGCAGGCATGCGGATATCTGGTCCTCTACCCCGGATGCCCTCGCCTCCATGGCCAACTTCCTGAAGCACAAAGGATGGCAAGAGCAGGAGCCAATCACATGCAAAGTGGCACTCAAGGGTCAGACATATGCTCATGCCATGGCAGCCCGGCGCATTGTCGTGGCACTCAACTGCCATGTTAGCCATGATAGCCTGGTGTATTGTCTTGGCAGTGAATGCCTTTGATTTACAGCTGCTTTGTCCCCGGGCTCCCGGCTCCCGGCTCCTCCAAAGCACTCCAAATGCTCTGACTCGGGATCATGATACGTGCAGGTGCCATAGACGAAGCAGTGCTCGGGCTAAAAGCGCCAGCGTTGCCGGTGTCCGAGTGGATCGAAGGCCACAATGTACTTCCTCGCCACCTTCCCTGTCATCGGCTGGCGGGCATCAGCTCACACATAAGCCAGGATACGTGACGACGGCTGCTTTGCATGTCGCTGCCACTCACTGTAAGCTGAAGCTTTAATTCCATCGTAAAGCCAGCTGGCACCCTAGACATGCAAGAACCTTCTGATGGATGTATGTCACCTTGCGTGCAGATCGAACTAGCAGGAGACAGAGCCAGTAACGCGTGTGCTTTGGCGACGACCGTCGGGGCAAACCTCTTGGCCCCCGATGGCCTGCAGGTGCCCCCACCAGACCTTGGAGCATGTCCACCCCACACAACTCTGCTCACGTGCGTTTCAAAGCTTTGACTGTGCAATATAACATGCCATGCTACGGTATTTAGAGTTTGTGGTCATCATTGCCACACGCGTGATAAGCTATCCGTTCTGGTGATTGTATATGCCCTGTATGCCTAACCATGTGACAAGCCCTCAAGCACTAAGCTGTCGGTCCTTGTGATGCTATATGCCCAACCATGACCCAGCCCAACTGGCCTTCACGTTAACGAGTGTAGATCCAGAGATTCACCTTCACATTAACTCATGGCATCCACACTATGCTCAGTCAATCACCCGACTCGCTGGTTGTGTGGGTGCAACTGCTGTCGCCAGGGACCATGCTATCTGGTATTTCCAAATTTCAAAGTGTTGATGAAATATAACCCGTCCGCATTGTATGCACTATCCGTGACTCAGCTTGCAGAAGGAGTGCGAAGTGCAACTTAAATAGCGAGAACAGAAGTTCTTACCCCTCTGTTCGAAAAAAAGCTTCGATTCCTTACAAACTTCAAAGGCAAGCTCTTCGAAAATTGGCTTCACAAGGATCGGAAGATGAGCACATCGATGCTTGTTCTATGAGTGGCTTCGGTAGTATAGCGTTGAAACGGAATGTTGCTAATTGGAGATAGTAATGTGCATAGAGCAAAATCTAGCATTCTGCCGTTGGGCCATCCAGATACAGCTGCTGCTCAGAAGTAAGAGGGGTCTGCAATGCCGTCTGATCGTAAAGTCGACCCTATAGTATCTAGTGAAGTTATAGATGTTGTGATTGCATGTTTGTAGAAGAACAGACTGTCCTGTGGGCCGATACTTTGTACCAAAATGAAATTGTTGAAGGGTGAAATATTGTAATTGTGGTAGTTGATTGAAACCTGTTTGATTGTGGAAGACTGCTTACATGGACAGAATGGGGAAGTGTTTGAGTATTCCCTGTATTTTTGTATGTAGGTGATTAAGATATTTACGATTTTCTGTTGTATTGCCCCACCACAAAGCCAAACGTTAGGGGTATCTGTTCAAACCGTTTCGGAAATGCGAGCATCCAGCTATTGATCCGCGCGAGTTTAATGCATGTTTCGAAACCGGACTTGGAAGAAGAAAGTGGGCGCTTCATCCCCATTTTGGGGGATGAATGTACTTGGCAACAAAGATTAAGTTGGCTCGTACCTTTAATTTTGACGAGGGATGACCTCCAGTATTTGTGGCATGCGTGCCATGTGGGAATATGTATACGTCTCTATGTAAAGATGTACAGCAGTCAGCGTTGTCATCCCCTGGCATGTGATGTTATCGCCTGGATTCGATGGTAACTGGGTGAGCAGTTTTGCGTTGGATGGTGCCTCGAGTTGTTGCAGAATTTTGTGCACTCGGGCTCGACATTTCAGATACGCACACCAACGCAGAACAGGTTCGATTTTGAAAACCTTCACCTCGAAGCGGCTGACCGATGGCAGCCGCGATGCGTACTATCACTTTTGCTCCCCTTCCCTTTAAAACAGATCTTCTTCGTCAAGGGAATAGATTGGCGTGAAATATCCCCTCCCCTCGAAATTCTTGTTGTGCCCTGTAGACTGAGTGCCTGGGGATGGGACCAATTACTCTCGGCGGCGCAAGCGGCGTAAATATGCTTTTTGTAAAAGAATGATGGGCAGGACAATGGCCGTCTCGCCCGCATGGCATTTTGCACTCGCCGTCTCCTCCGTGTCCCTCGCCTGTATGATTGTGTATGGTGGTTATGGTTGCGACCTTCTGTTTGGAAATTTGTTTCATTCTCCATCATATGGTAGCAGCACCGGACTTATCAGTGTCCATTGCGGGATGTTTCTCCGGTCTTTGCTAGAATCTGTATATCGGCTGTCACAACATGACAGTCTGATATGACAGATCGGGTGTGCCACCTTCGGTGGTGCACCTGTGACAGTGAGCTGAGAGAGAACATATATACATACAACGTTATACTCTCTCTTGGTCTTCCGGTTAATCCTACGCTAGAAACAAATCACGCAAGCGTGAAGTGAGTCCCATAACCTGCTGGAAACAGCTCAACAGACAGTGGGGACCCGAGAGTCGACGGAACAAACAGATCACTAGACTCGTATAGAAGGACATAAATACTGAGTCTAGGTCACTAGCTGTACACCGAGAATGATACACTGGATATGACACCTGACTGTACGAACTAATCAGGCTGTCATTTCCAGCAGAAATATTAGACAGTCGCACGCCGCACGGAAACCCATGAAAATTCGTGCTGGAGATATATACTGCTGATATATCATGAAGCTAATGATGCGCAAGCATGTATATGCATGCTGTTAGCCTCCCTGCTGAAGCGCATAGCGTGGGGTAACTCCGGGCGGGTCACAATTCAGCAATTCCGAAGATTCCGAGTGCCAAAAGTTTTTCGAAACGAACCCAAAAATTTTCATTAACTCCTTGCATCGAACTCCATCGTTCTCTAGGGCAACGGAATCTTGCTCAGCACCCTCGATAACCTGGGTAGCCGTTGAGAAACCCGTGTACCGCGATGTTCCATCATACAAGGCCCTTTTAGTGCTCTTTCGATTCGTTCGATAGGATACTACCGCTCCAAAGCGGTCGGGATGATCGGAATTTCGCACATATCCTTGAAATAAACGTATCCAAGGATATGCGCTACAGTCTACAGTAGTTGTAACCACGTTTGCCCGTGTTTACAAGTATTGAAAAGCAAAAATTGGATTCCGTCACTCGCGGGATAGGCGGGTTCCGCCCATCCGCAAGCGATGAAAGCAACGAATGAGGCTATGGGACAAACCATAGTCCGGTTTAACAATAAATTGTGTTTCAGGACACCCATATGCACAATATATAAGCCTTACTTACCTCAGAAACAGCATGGATCAGCGGCCAGCAAAATTAGCCAATTTCAGGAAAACCCTAGGTCTGGACAAGGCTTGGTCAACGCTAAAATCGATCGGGTCAACGCCGCACACTGCTAACGATCCAGGGGTCTAAATCCAATTCTGAGACCACATTTTTGGACTAGCGTACCCCACTCTATATCCATAGCCGCGAGGAAAATGTCATCTGAGAATGTCGACCTCGACCATGCAATCCCATACACAGTGCCGCCTCCGCGGTTCTAGAGGTATGATGAAAGCACCGAAATGCTCCCGATATAATTATATTGTATGATCAACAATATACTTATACTGGAAGCATTTCGGTGCTTTCATCAATAATGTTGCATACCAACGCGAAATCCAACTGAACTATGGGCAAAATTCGAAATATTATGCAGAAATGTTTCATAATATTCAATAATGTAAAAATTAATAAATTTGATATCGAGAGGGGGAAGGGGGGACCTTCGGCCGGCGACGACATCAAGTGGGGGGGTAGGGTCCACCTCGAGGCGGGGGTGGGGGGCTTGGATCCGCGAACGAAGTCCAAGCTGCCCCCCACACACACACCTTCTATCGGTACTGCGGGTCGCAAGTCCCTCCCCACCGCGCGTGCATGCTTCGGCGGGCGGCATCTGATCGGTGCGGTTCAACCCTGTCCTTGAGGATGCCCCTCCGCCCGCCGACCTCGATTACGGCGGTCTGGTGGTGCAGGATGAGGTTGCACCTGAGCAGCATGATGAGCCGCTCGCAGTCTTCGCTGCTTTCCACGAGGAGGACGAGGGTTGGCCGGCTCTCCGAGAGTCGCCGATCTACATTCCGCAGGCATCTTGGGTTCCGACTACTACTTCAGCCGATCCTCTACCGGAAACCGCCTAGAATTAGATTCGTAGAATCGAGGCTACAATGTGACTTTCGGCTAGCGATCAAAGCATGGAATTGCGTCTAGCTGGGCTGGGTAGGGCCCCTTGAGTCGTTAACCGCAGTAACATTTCTTAGCCGCCTGTCCGGGAGTACCGGCGGGCCCTGCAGTTCACCTCCCGCCTTCGGGGTGAGGTGGTGTCGTGCGGAGACCAGCTTTCCTACCCCTAAGGGTGGGGAGTGGCGTGCCCGCCTCATTTTCACCCCTCGCCCGGCTGTCACCTGCAGTGCCACCTGTCACTTGCTTTCCGGCTCCGATCCCCAAAACACCGGGAATTATTTTGCCTATCTGATTTTTAGACTCTCAGTACGGTGTCCGCACCTGTGTTTTGCTTAGATAGTCGAGATATATAGATATCTATCTATCATATACATCTCACCGTGGACATTGGAATAACGCGTGTAAATACACTAAATAGGTGTCCGATGTAAGAAATAGATGTCCGCCCACCTAGGCCGTCCGAACTGCATTGTCCTGTCTGCGTCACATAACTTTGGCCCAGGCGAGGGTGATGGAGGAAGTGACATTGCTAACCGGGGCACCGGGGTTCGACTCCCGGTGTCCGCTATGATATTGAGGACGCCCTAGACGCCATAGCTCTGGTGGTTAGCAATATCACTTCCTCCATCAGAGGGGGGGAGGGGGAAATCTCGCAGGTAGCAAAAACTCGTAGCCATACTTACTGGAATATCCTAGTTCAGAGATATCAGACAGTCAGTGAACTAAATATAGATAGATAGACTCTCATAAGAAATAAACCCTAAGCTAGATATACCCGGAACGGTCTCGGAGTCGGACCGGTCTCGGACCTAGCTACCTGTGACACCTTGGTGTGTCACAGCACAAACCGCCATCAGTCACCAGTCCAGTGTTGGCTACCTAGGAATCTGTCATAGGGGCCTGCACCGGGACTCCCGGTCAAGGCTACCTGTACAGATTTCAGCACACCACCCCAGCACTGTGGGTGGTGACTGACAGGTAAGTCAGATAAGACAAATAAGTTAGGGCAGGAGCTAGGTTGACAGACCTAACTGCTAATCCAACTGTGCAATTCTGATACACAAATCAGAACCCTCTAGCTAGCACAAGTGCAGAAACCCACGGGTAAGGACCTCCCGCTAAACTACTGAAAGGCACTGAGCTAGCTAGCAAACCAGAAAAGTAATTGTAGATGTCAAAGTAAAAGCATAAACCAGATTGAAGACCATGTTGAGGTCAAAGCACATCTCAGCACACCACTAGAAAGTGGTGTACTGCCAGAACCAGAAACATAGCTACTCGGGGTCAAAGTCCAGAGGATCACCGTCACCACAATGTCCATTGTAGCAACCCGCAGCACCGCACTCCAGTGGGTCAGGCAGCCGGTGAGCCACCGCTGCAGCACCCAGGGAGTGCGGCACCGCATCCAGAGTGACGGGGTCCAGCTCGGTGAAGTGGTAATAACTGATTGGGGAGAAGTGGTAATAACTGAGTGGGAAAGTGGGTGCAACAGAGTGGGAAAATGGGTATAATCGCATGGGGGGAGTGGGGCGTGACTGAGTGGGGACAGCTGGGGGAGACCCTGTTGTGGGCCGCAGCCCCCCCAACCCCCCGTGTCTGGGGCGTTCGTAGTTGTGACATCGGCAGTGACGTGCTCCTTTCAGCCGGCTGCTACATCATTCGTGGAGCAGGCGGAGGCACACGATCATTGTTCGATCGACGAGTTCCTAGCGGGATCAGAGGCTGACGAGCTCGGACAATCGGAATTTCAAGAATCATTCGTGGAGACCCTGTGTGGTCAATCGACACACCGCCCGCAGCAGGTGATGGGGTGCGGGGCTCCGCCCCCTGGCCTTCGGCCTAACTTTGTTCTGCTTGCATGCTTCTTGGGGTTGTTGGGCATCGGCTTCGCCGGTGCGGCAGGCATCGGTGGTGCTTCGGGCGCCGGCATGCCCGCTGCGGGTGCGCAGCCAACCGCTGTGCCCCCGCCGGACTATTGGCGTCCGGAGGGCAATTATGCTTCAGACCACAACACTCACGGCTGGCCTTGATTGGTATCCTGGGCCATCGTACCCTCAGGTGGTGGTACCTTTTGTCGGGCCGTGGTGGCTCGTGCCTGGTGGCCCCCCCACCGGTGCTCCGCCATCTCCACCGTACTCACCACCGTCTCCGGAGCATGAGCCGCCGGAGGAGGTAGAGCAACCCGCTCTGAACGGCAATCGAGACTCGGCACGTGGCGGTGTGTACATCGACGACAACTACGGGATGGACCTTACTACGGCCCCACTACACCGGGCTAGCGGCAACAACATCACGGACATCCTCACTCAACCGCTTCCTCCACGGGCTATCTTTTATGAGAACCCTTCCTACTATGGACTCGAGCTTCAATCGGAGACCTTTGACACTGACTCCGGCTATGGCTCGGCAATGGACGAAGTTGATTGACGACATGACTCTGATGGTGGTGCACCGGCAGGCAGCTGGTGCACATATTTACTTTGACTACGGCGGCATCTTTAATGGGCTTCACGTTATGTGCCGTACTCTCTTTTAGGAATTTCAGTTTTGAGATGTTCAATTTGTGCTTTGCAATTTGTTTGTGTTTGCTACGGCAGTTCAATCGAGCTTTAGAGACTGCAGTAGTTTGCTTTATTTGGTAGTTTGACCCCGAACTATATCAGAATCGCACACGGTAGGTGGTGTAACTTATGCTGCTTAACTAATCTTCTGTGTGCTTTGGCACTAACTACCGGAATATCCTAGTTCACTAGATATCAGAGGGTCCCGAACTGTGTGGATAAACTCTCTCCTAAGATAAATAAACCCGCTAAGCTAGATATACCCGGAACGGTCTCGCAACGGTCTCGGAAACTAGCCTACCTGTGACACAGCGTGTGTCACAGCACGAACCTATAGATCAGTCAGCAGTCCAGTGTTGGTCCTAGGGGTCTGTCATAGGGGCCTGCCTGTCAGGGCTGCCTATACAGATTCCAGCACACCACCCCAGCACTGTGGGTGGTGACTGGCTAGGAGAGTCAGAATGTTAAACCTCTAGGGCAGAAGCCAGGGTGACAAATCCTAACTGCTAATCCAACTGCGCAATTCTGATACACAAATTGGAATCCCTCTAACCAGCACAAGAGACAAACATACAGGCAATGCAAGTCCTGTTAAACTACTGAAAAGCTCTGTGCCAGTAAATCAGATTGAAGAATTCAAAGGTGTCAAAGTAAAACCAGATTGAAGACCGTGTTGAGGTCAAAGTACATCTCAGTACACCACCAGAAAGTGGTGTACTGCCAGAACCAGTAACATAACTACTCGGGGTCAAAGTTCAGAGGAGCACCTTCACCACATTGATCACCGTAGTAGCCCGCAGTAGCACGGCGGAGCAATACGGGGCGGCCAAAGTGTAAAATCGCTGAAAAATCATTCGCCAGAGAATTTGACGGAGTCGGAGTTGCTGATTCGTCGATCACGGGAGGCTGCACCGCACCGGGGTGCTGCCAAGTGCTGCCCGACGGTGGGGCCTCGTCATCTGAAGACGATGCCGGCGACAGCGGAGGACCGTCCTCAAATAACATGGCAGGCGGCGGCGGCCCGGGATGCCATGGCACCGGAGCCATATAGAGGCCCTGCCGCCTCTGTATCCGCCGGTGGAGACGAGGCGGAATAGCACACGGCACCGTAACAAGCGGTGCCCCCTCATCCGACACCTGCAGAAGGTCGGTTTCGTTGGCCACCGTGAAGGTGGCAGCCCCCACTCCCATGACCGAAATCAAGAGAATGAAGGAAAGAAGGAACGGCATCCCCCATAAGCCCGCGTGGGCGGGGAAGCCCCACGGAGGCTTTCCGCAGCCGTGGCCGCGGGGAGCACCGTCATGCCAATCCCCCAGAGCACCACCAGAGTGAGGTGCTCGGGCTGCGGGCGTCGACGAGTGATTTGCCGAGATTGTCGAAGTCCGCGGCTTCACGACGAAGCTGCCGTCGGCGAGGTCCTCGTAATCGTCCGTGTCGTAACCCGTGAGATCAACCTGTCCGATGACGGCGTGGTTCACGGTCTGAACGAACCCAGCGAACTCACCGTCCGCGTCCGCCGTGGTGGTCACCCGCGCCGATTGCAGTGGCGCGGGCTTCACATCCTTTCCCTGCGAGACAGGCATAGCAGGGGCCGGCACGGCGGATGCCGATGCCGCCGCACCACCTGCCGGAACCTGCTCCTCCGGTGTGGCCACCGCTGCGGCGGGTCCGCACACCAGAGCCGAAGCTTCCTGCCCGATGCCGGCAGTAGGCGGGAAAGATGTGTGAGTGTAATGTACCTGCGGGTTGACCGCGGAGTGAACCTCCGCGGCAAGATCGTCGAGCCGGCGGAGAATGTCATCTCCCTCGGAAGCCGGCTGCTGCTCCACGGTGAAGCCGTAGGCGGACACGTCGATGCCGCCGACCGCTCCCGCACAAAGCACCGCGGGCGGCCCGTACGCGGCTGCCGCACGCGCGAAGGACTCCGCCCCGTCATCCGCTGCCTGCTGGAACAACGCACACATGGCGAGTGCGTGCACCCCCTCTGCGTCCTCCTCGTCGATGGGAACGCAGAATGCCGCGGCAGAGGTGGGCGGGTGTTGGCGCCCGCCCAACGGGCAGTCGCGGTAAAAGTGATACGCCTCACCTTTTCCTGCCTTCTTGCACCTACCGCAGAACGGCTTCGCCCGTTGATCGTCGCGGTCGAATCCCACGGGCGGGGCCTTGTGGGTCCCCACACGGAATCCTCGCGGCTGCTGCCCCCGCTGCTGCTGCTGCTGCCGCTGCTGCACCCGCTCCCGTTGTTGACGCACAACCGGAGCGGCCTCACCGTGTTGCCGCTGCACGAGCTCCTTGAGCTCCGTGATCTTTTGAAGAAGGGCGTCGTACTCGCTGCTGGAAAGATGCGCGGAGATGCCGTCCGCGCCAGAAGCCGCTTTCCCCCCGTCCGTCTGCGCCCAAGCCTGGTAAATCTCCACAACCATGGAGCGGAGAGAAACCAGCGACACACGGGTCAAGTCAGCGGCCATGGGATAGCGGACCTTCACCGCAACGTAGAAGGTCGGGTCGAGTCGGGTGTAGAGGCTTAACTTTCTGGTAGCCTCCGTCGGTGTCCAGTCCGACGCCTTGTTATCCCGCACCAAACGTTGCTCCCTAGCCAAAATCGGCTGCGGGTCAACGTTTGCGGGATAACGCAACGCGGCATGCTCCTCCTGCTGGGACTCTCGTAGTGCCACCGGTACACAGCCCTTGATAACGTCGACCAGAGCTCGTCGTCCATCTCGGTCAGTCGAAGAGTCCGTACCAGTGAGCCAGACGTAGGCGTTGCTGTGTTTCTCCACCACGAGAGCCAGAACGTCGTACAAAAGACCATTCACCCGGCCGACCACTGGAGCCAGAGGGTCGTCGAGGTCAAAGGCACATAGCTCCAGACCAGCCGACCGGAATTCCGTACGCAACTGCACCACCAGGTCGGACAGAAGGCCAGCGTCGTCCGTACCGCGAAAATGATGTTTCTTGTCGCCAAGAATATCCTCGCGGATACTCTTGGCCCAAGCTCGATGGAGACGCGCCTTGTAGATCTCGTCCACCAGCTTGCATTGCTCCTGCAAGTAACGCCTGACGGCCACGTCCGCGTCCTCGTTCGATGCAGGGTTGGGGGTAGGAACAGAAGGCGTAGCCGCCGTTGGGGTGTTCCGAACCCCGTCGATCAACCTCAGAGAGGCGTCGATGTCGCTTTCCCTCGTGAGGGACTTCTTGGATCTCGTAGTGACTCCCATCTCTAGAAAAGCCTGAGGGGAGGCGGTACGCTGCAGCACGTTCGGGTAGAGTCGCGGGGAAAATGCGACGTCACAGACACGGACGGAACGGTCGAGCCATGCAAGCGAGGGGCAAAGGAAGATGTCGTCGAAGTCAAAGGTGCCAAGGTCATCAGCCCAAAATACGGTAGCAGGCGGGATCAGAGCGTGCAGAAAACCGTGAATGAACATTGCGACGACGAAACCCGATCCAAGCCGGCACCCCATAGCTGCGGCTCAAAGTCGCTCACCGCAAGCTGCTCATCTCATAATCCCCACTGATGCCCAAACGCGCAAACGCGCACCACCTCTCCGAGCGGCCGTTTAGCCAACCATGGCCAAACTAGCAAGTGGAATAAAGCGTGGATGGGGCCACGACCTACCGGAATATCCTAGTTCACTAGATATCAGAGGGTCCCGAACTGTGTGGATAAACTCTCTCCTAAGATAAATAAACCCTAAGCTAGATATACCCGGAACGGTCTCGCAACGGTCTCGGAAACTAGCCTACCTGTGACACAGCGTGTGTCACAGCACGAACCTATAGATCAGTCAGCAGTCCAGTGTTGGTCCTAGGGGTCTGTCATAGGGGCCTGCCTGTCAGGGCTGCCTATACAAATTCCAGCACTAACTTGTAGTATTCTAGCATCCTAGGCACCATCTCAAGTATGGAGGTGGTGTATTGAGTTCTGACCAGGGCTCCTAATCGGTTTCAAACTTGCATATCGATCGATTTCAATATTCAACATTTTCAATCGATAATCGATGATATCGATTCATATCGATTATTGAATTTTATATACAATTCTCCGTATACAATACATAAGACCGCCAATACTAAAGACTGAATCGATGCCGATTTATCGATGAAATGTGCACAAAAATGATATCGATCGATACCGATTTCCCGTTTTTTCCCGATATATCGATATATCGGAATATCGGTTAAACCGATTAGGAGCCTTGGTTCTGACCAGGCAGCCCTAACAGGCAGGCCCCGGAGTCAGAGCGTGTCCAGACTGAGATAGTGACTAGGGTACGAGTACGGGTACAGTAGTTCGTGTGACCGTTCCTGGTTTAGGTTTAGGTTATTAAGTTCTTACTTCTCATTATTCAGTTGTTATCCGAAAGTAGCACTCGAGTGCGTTACTGATATTTCTTGAATATACCGAACGGGTATATTCCCCTACGAGTTGCTATCACATCGGGGGGAGGCTTAAGTATGGCTACAGTAAACACTCGAGTTTAAGAAAACAGGAATTTTAGGTCAGCCTAGCAACTTTCTTATTTATATAGAGATCTTAAAGATGGAGTGTTATGTGTTAAATATTGTGAAGAAATCAAAAAAGCTGGCTACTTTCTTATTGGCGGGTTTTCTTATTACTGAGTGATTACTGTACGAGTTGAACGATATTTCGTCGAAAAGGGGAGGGGGGTGACGCAGACAGGACAATGCAGTTCGGACGGCCCTATACTGTATTCGTATTGACTATAATTTCGGTTATCCGCAGGCAATTTATAGTTCACAGTCCCCCTCGCCTGTCGGCCAGTCCTCACTCGCTCGCAGGCACACTCGACTGATCCGGGAAAAAAACCTGAACCTCCGGCTACTTCAAAACTTAAAAAAGAAAAATCGATTTAACCGGGAAAATCGTCACAGTGTCACCGCCGGAGGGTGAGAGAACTCAGAACACCCGAACCGCTCCCCTCAAAACAAAAAGGTGATTAGGTTAAGGTTCAAGAAGAACCAAGTAGGTCTCTTGCTTGGTTAAAGGTCTTGAAAAAACATTTTCTCCAGGATTTCATATCCAGAGAGACGCGGTGATAATACAGACTACTAAAATACATTGCATGTAACATTAACGTGTTGGCAGATAGCTATGCAAGGAGTTCTCAACAACTCAAATTGGTCTAATTATGATTGTCGGGAGACACCTTTCTCACCTCACATTTTCGCTTCACTAAGGCGTTCAAGAAAAGCTTCACTACTCCAAACTTGAGCGAAGCTGCCCAGCAACATTCACACTCGGAAACTTGCGTGCTGCTGAAATACTTCGTCTTTCAAAGCAGATCGAGACAAACTCCAACCGCTTCGCGCTGCAAAAACCGGATATGTGAGCAGTGATGAAAGTTTGAAGGGTCTTCAATTGCACGAATGGCGCGGCAAATAAATCATACCTAGTTATATGTGATAGATGCTTGTGATCTTTGTCTCGGTACGTGCTGTTGAACAAAGTGAAGCGACACGATACGACACGGCCATGATATCGCACAAAGCGTTGTATTCACTGGCGGCTCCCTGCAGGCTTCAACGCTCGTGATACTTTATACCCGTTTCCAAGTCGAAAGTAAGTAAAACAGCCTCTTGGATGTCTGCACGACGTTCTTCTGTGCTGAGTACTTGGAAAGCTGTTTACATACCAAAGTCTTTCGATGACCACAATGTACCAAAATGCGCGAGCCACCTTGCTCGTGAATGTAGTGCATAGTTGGGCACTATTACATGTCTCATAGTTTCAGTCACGAAAACGACCCTCATTCTTCTGGGGTTGCTCGTCGTTGCGGCGCTTTCTGCGACGGTGCTTTATGTCAACATGCGAAAGTAGCGATCAGTCGATGCCGTCATTCTTTCTTTCAGCCCTCTTGCACACTCTCATTCTTTGCATGCTTGAGCTCGTGATCATTAACTGACTTCAGCGCCAGCAAAGCCCTCTCCGTTCCGGCTTTCGAGTTGGAGACTCTCGACAAACAAACAACATGCTGTGCCGGCTTGTATTCCGTTCAGATGGCACGAGGGCAGTCCTAACCAACTTTTTACAGTGCGCGTAGCTGTTCAAAATTTATCCGGGTTGAAACTTGTTCACCTACTTTCTCTTTCTCTCTACATCTTTCCATGACTCGCTGCCTCCCTCATCCTATCTCTCGGAACCTCTCTCCGCGGGCAGTCGAGCTGGCAAAGCCGCTTTTTCCGGCGCGTGCGTCTCCTTGTTCCATCTCCTCCTCCCACTGCTTCCTGGAGAGTGCGGGGATAAGCCCATTCTCCAGGAGCACGTTTTCACGATTCCTCGGGTTTCGGTACTCGTCTTCTCGCCTGCAATCTGAGCCTTGGGCCGCTGTGGTGCAGGCTTTCCCAAAGGGCAAGCAGAAAACATTATGTCCTACCCCACAGGAGCACCAAATGTGGTTGTGGCTTGCTTCCTTCTGATCACAATGGCATCCGGTGCGCTCCAAACTGAAAACTGCAACTTTGTAGTGTTGACTTGAAGGGTATGCCACTCTGGCAAGGATGGACGTGTGCTGCTGAGGGGCCGGGTTGCAG
>LGRX02000738.1:69811-109742 GCA_001247695.2 Cymbomonas tetramitiformis | reverse complement strand
TTCACCAAGCCCTCCACCACCCGCGAATGCTGCTGTGGTTGCCACATTTGAGTTTGGGGGACTGGACCCACAGAGCATGCAAGATCAAAACTACTACACGAGCTTCACCATCAATTTTATTGGCAGTGTCTCACAGGCAGCTGGTGTCACCACGGACCGCGTTGTCATTGAATCCATCACGGCAAGCAATACTGCTGGCCGTCGTCTCCAAGGTGGCAATAGTGCAATCCGCACGGCGGTAATGTGGACCGACGAGGATGTGGCGGCTGGTGTAAGCCCGGACAGCTTCACAATCCAGGTGTGAAGTCCCACGTGCTCATGTCACTTGTGTGGAGCAGGTGTGCCACCACCTACCTCCGGGGGACTTCACGATGCATGTGTCAAGGAGCGTGGCCGGGACTTACTGATGATGTGTCAAGTGAGCGTGGGCTGGGGGACTTGTACGACATGTGTCAAGGAGCGTGGCCGGGGGGACTTCACGATGTGTATCTAACATCAGGAGCCTCGTTTTCTCACCGGTGCTGTGCTATTGGGGGCTGTCAGGTGATGTCGTCCCCTGCGAGTATATTTGCAGACAATGATTACCTCTCGGGGTTCTCCATTACTTCCTGGGGAATATACACGGAGGGCTCCATTACAGTGGGAGACGCCTGGGCTTCCAGCCCCGCCCACTTCGCCCTGGCTACGAAGCATTGACCCGTGCTTCCCAGGTACCCTATGCACGGAGCACAACGACACCGCGGCGCCATCTGCAAGGCCTCTCTCTCCTCCCATCCCCCGCCCCTCAATCTCCTGAGACTTGGAAGAACTTGATGTACTAATGAAGAGGCAATGATTGGTGAAGAGAGGCAGGCGAAGGAAACCTATAGCTGTTAGCTTGCTGAAATGGTGCAAGCACCCCTTTGGGCCTTCGGCAAGAAAGGAAGAGGATCGTTAGGATTCACCGTCCAGGTGCATGGGATTGAGTTAACACGCTAGCTCCGTGTCTGTCTCAAACACAAGAGATCGCACGATTCGGAGGAGGGCCGAGGCAGTTTTGCCCGATGTATCACACAGTCGGGACGGGGGTGATGGGTGCTCAGCCACGCCTGTCCGCAAGGCTATCATGGGGACGGCATCGATTGTCTGGACATCGACGAGTGTGCGGAAGGGGGCAATCACACATGCAACAACATGACAACGTGCATCAACACCGAGGCCAACTTTACGTGTTCCGACTGCCCAGAGGGCTTCGTCGGCACAGGGCGCACCGAGTGCAAGGACTTCGACGAGTGCGCCGCTGAAAATGGCGGTTGTGACGCCCACTCCCTGTGTACTAATTATATCGGCGGGCGGTATTGTGGGCCGTGCCCTGCTCATACCTACGGCACTGGCTACACCTCTTGCTTAGACATCGACGAGTGTCTGACGAACAATGGCGACTGCGACTTCCTCACGGACTGCGTCAACATCTACTCCAGCTCCAACTGCACCGCCTGCCCGGAGGGCTACGTGGGGAGCGGTCAAGAGGGCTGCGTGGACATAGGTGCCCCCTTTTACAATGCCCTTCCCCCCCAGTCATCCCCGCTTCACCCGTACACACAGACCTCCGTCATGCTTGATCTCATACACGGCCTGGCAGTGCGCTCTGAGCCCCATGTGTTAAGCACTCTACGTCTGGTGGTGTTTTTTAGCAAGCATCATCATCATCATCATCGTCATCGTCGTCGCAGAGGGCGTTTGGCTGTTGCCCTATCTCAACTTTTATCTTGCCCTGCTGAGAATTCCTTGCACGCTTTCATCTGCTGGATCTACGTGTGACGTGGCTGTGCCTGCCTCACCTTAGGGCTGTGCAGACGCGTGCGGCTTAATGTGGCAGCGTGACGGGGCTGCATGCAGACGAGTGCAGCATGGGAATGAATGGCGGGTGCAGCATGGAGCCGTTTGTGACCTGCACCAACAAGGCGCCAGGGGTGACCTGCGGGGCGTGCCCCTTTGGATACCGCGGCGATGGGATCGGCGCAGGCGGCTGCCGGAAGAGTGCGAATTGCACCGTGGATAATGGCGGGTGTGACCTGCTGTCATCCTGCTTGGACAGCCCTGATGGCACTGGTCCGATCTGCGGCGAGTGCCCTGATGGGTACTCTGGAACCGGCGCAACAAGTTGCAAAGAGATTGATGGGTGTGCTGTTGGCCCTTGCTACACTCCGGATCTCTGCACAGACATCCCCGCCCCAGGCATCGGCTACTTGTGTGCGGACTGCCCTGTGGGGATGGTGGGCAATGGGGTAAGCTGCGAGCCAGACAAGTGCACGACCGGGGAAGCCTGCAGCGCGCTCGTGCTGTGCACCACCACCCCTGGGGGCGGCTACACATGTGATCCTTGCCCGGAGGGCTTCGATGGAGATGCCATCGGCACAGAAGGGTGCCAGGATGTGGACGAGTGCGCCATCGCCAGGGGTGGGTGTGACATGCTGGTGGACTGCGTGAATATTGTAGGGAGTTACTACTGCACCAACTGCCCGGAGGGGTACCGCGGGTCTGGGGAGCCCCAGCGGTGCCTACCCAAGACGGAGTGCCGGGTGGACAACGGGGGGTGCGACGAGCTGGTGACGTGCGAAGACTCGGCGGAGGACGGGTATGCAGTGTGTGGGCCCTGCCCTGCGGGGTACGTGGGGTCGGGGGATGCGGGCTGTGTGGACGAGGATGGGTGTTCGGTCCGCGGAGCCTCCTGCTATGAGAACAATGCGGAGGAGCTGTATGTGCCGTGTCAGGACGTCCCCCCCCCGGGAACTGGCTACACCTGTGGCGATTGCCCAGTAGGTTATTATGGCAACGGCAGGGAGTGCTATACGAACGCATGTTTCAACTTCAATGGCGGCTGCGACCCGCGGGTCGAGTGTGTCAACGACCTGAGCGAGGCTTCGGGACGGAAGTGTGGCACGTGCCCGGCGGGGACCGTCGACACGTACCGCGATGGCACATCATGCGATGATGAGGATGGATGTGCTGCAGAGCCCTGCTTTCCGGGGGTGGAGTGCACCGATGTGGTGGCGCCAGGCACCGGGCGTACATGCGCCGCGTGCCCGCCAGGGTACGCGGCGACAGGCGCTGAGTGGTGTGTGGATGTGGATGAGTGCGCCACAGCAGATGCCGGTGGCTGCTGGTACCTCTCCGAGGAGGTGCACACCGCGTGCGTGAACCGCGAGACGAGCAGCGAGTACCCTGCTGGATACGAGTGCACCGCGTGCCCGGACGGCTTCAAGGGCTCTGGGAGCTCCGGGTGCTTCCCTTCGTCGACTTGTGCCGAGGACAATGGCGGATGCTGGGTGGGTACTGGGGAGCTGGAGGGGTTCACCACCACGTGTGTGGACACCGCGTTTGGCCCCGCGTGTGGGGAGTGCCCAGAGGGGTATGCCGGCACCGGCGACTCCGGTTGCTTTGACTTTGACGCGTGCGCTGAGCTGCCATGCTTTCCCGGGGTGGCATGCACGGATGCGAAGGCCCCCGCACAGGGGTATGCGTGCGATCGCTGCCCGGAGGGATATCATGGGGACGGGGAGTCCTGCACAATGTGCTCAATCCGCGTGTCCATTGTGGACTCCACGGTGGTGGACGGGAAGGAGCGGCGTGCGGGCTGGTACAAGGGGGAGCGGATGCTGATCGTAGGGCAATTGGACGGTCTGAACAACCCAAACTGCACGAACACGCTCGGCATCTCCTACCAATGGGCCGGGGCACGGTCGGATGAGACGACGGTGATTCTCGACGACACCCGGAACAAGGCGAACACGCTGCGCCTCTCCATCCCGAAGATGGACCTCACGGTTGGGCTCTCCTACACCTTCCGGCTGTCCGCGCAGATGCGGGGTGCCCCCCGCGTGCTCAATTTTGCGGAGCTCGAGTTTTACGTGGAGTCGCAGCCACTCGTGGTGACAATTGCTGGCGGCAACGTGGTGACTGGGGACCGCAATGCTGTCACGCTGGACGTTTCTGAAAGCATCGACCCCGATGGCGAACCAGGCGACATCGCATTCCGTTGGGCGTGTGCGCGTGACGATAATGCAGGCCCCTGCCGGTGCCTCCCCCCACCGTCCCTTTCCACGTTACCCACGCAGCCCACCCCCTTCCCCCGTGGCCGCCATCGGCCACCGAAGCGCTGGGGAGGTGCTGCCAGGCACAGAGTGAAAGGCATGGCGTGATCATGCATGAGGCGCAAGTCATGATGGGAGTCAGACCAAAGATTTGTGTACGCATTTCCCGCACCGTGTGGGGGCATTCTCGAGCCTGCAGCAGAAACGTATTCACGATCCTGGCTGTGACTGGACTGTGTAGACGGGTGCACCTTTGGTAGGGTGGAAGGAAAAGGGCGGTGGCTGTGACTGGATTGTGTAGGGACGTGCACCCTTGGTAGGGTGGAAGGAAAAGGGCGGTGGCTGTGACTGGATTGTGTAGGGGCATGCACCCTTGGTAGGGTGGAAGGAAAAGGGCGGTGGCGGTTGTTGGATCATGCAGTGGCGTGCCCCCTTGCTTGCTTGAGAGTCGTGGTGCATGGGACTGATCTCTGAGAGGTCGGCCGTTGTTCCCAGTATTTTTCTCTTCCCCAGTATACGCATCAGTGCCCGAAGTCTTCCACATCCTTTCATCTTTCTCGCCATGCCATCCTGCATCTATCCAGCCGCTCGGCCGGGGTCAACGAGAGGATGCGGGATCGAAGGCCTCGCTTGAAACGCAATACCAACGGCTGCGGGGGCGGGGAAGCGGGGATTGTGAGCTTAGGTACAACGACGGCGCATTAATGGCCACCAGGCTCTTTGGCCCAAATGTTACCATGAAACTGGAGGGCGATTGGGATGTGCCCATCAATTATACCTTCTCCGTGATGGCAGTCAAGGGCGTGCGGTCTACCTCAAAGAGCACGCGAGTGACGGTGATGGGGGGCGGCCCCCCGGTGGTGGCCATCACGCCGCCGCTGAGCAAGGCCAATGCGAATGAGAAGCTGACCCTGCCTTCCGTCATCTCGGCGGTCGACCCGGAAGGCGTGCAGCTCGAATGGACGGTGGGCATGCCGACAGGGTGCGGGAACTGCTCCGCCCTCGACCTCCCTACCGCCATCAGCTCCACTGACGTGCACCAGGAGGCGCTGGTGATCGCCCCCGGCCAGCTCGTGGCAGGTGCGGTGTACCAGTTCCAGCTGCGCGCTGTGGACGAGATCGGGGAGGGCACCGCGCTGGTGGAGGTGCAGGTGAACACGCCTCCGGCGGGCGGGCGCCTGCAGATGGAGCCCTCCGAGGGGGTGGCGCTTTCCACGGTGTTCTACTTCCGCTCGCTGGACTGGCAGGACGAGGACCTGCCGCTGTGGTACAAGTACAGCTATAATGTGGTGGGGAGCGGGGCGGATGACGTGATGCTGATCGAGTTCAGCCCTCTCCCGCCGCCGCTCTACGAGTATGCTAACCTGCTGGCCGAGCCCGGGCTGCAGGCATGGGGGCGTGCGGTGACGTGTATCGCGACCGTGCAAGACGCGCTCGGGGGCACGGTGTCCAGCGCGGTGAACGTGACTGTGGACACGGCATCCGCGGAGGAGGAGGCCGCGATGATGGGCAGCCTGGCGGAGTCCGCCGAGGCGGATCTGCTGAATGGCGACAGCGATTCAGCGATGATCCGCATCGACGGCTTTGCTGCGCTCCTCAACAGCGAATCCACGGAGGCCACGCGGCGCCTCCGGCGATTGCTCCAGGAGGAGGGCTCGGACGAGGAGGCGGCGGCGGCGTTAGAGGAGCGGCAAGCCGAGAGGGATCAGCTCCTGGGGATGGTACGGGGCCCGCCAGCATATGCCCTAGTGGGTGGTACGAGACGGGGGAACGGGGCGCGTTCCGTAGGGCGAGCTGGATTCTGCCCAGTTGAGTCCCCAATGCCTCCCTCACATTCAAAGTCTCCAAGGCACGGGCGCGCGCGGCTGTTGTTTTGTGAACCTGCGCCCAGCAGCGGCCGTGTAAGACGAACTTAAAGCAAACCCGGCGCTGCTGCTGGTTGCCGTTTCAGGGAAGATCCGCCGGCATGATAGCACTTGAAAAATATTTCACGTTGCAGACGGCGGGCGGGTATAAGGATGGCACGCCGCATTCACGAGATCGTTCTAGGCGCCCCGCAAGATGCCATGCATGGGCCCTAGGATAGCACTCGCCCCATCTCGCCCACGCCCGCCATTCTGATCTCCTATCTCAACAGCAGTCGCCGGCCACTCCTGAGCACTTTTGCTCTCCCGTCTGCAGCACACATGCCCGGTTCCCAGCTCTACATTCTCGCGCTGGCCAATGGCTCACCAGCTCAAGCTGTGCCCTCCCTGACACCTCTTCATCACCACGCCTGTGTCTGAAAGGGGGGGGTGCGGGTCAGGTGTCCTCGACGCGAGAGATGCTGTTCTCCACCTCCAGCTCGGTGGAGCGGCTCTCCCTGTCCGCGGCCAGGCTCGTGGCGGAGCCCGGGGAGGTGGCCGCGGGCACGCAGAACTCCACAGTGCAGCTCCTCGGGGGTATCCTGGCGGACACCACCGCGGACACCGCGCCTGCGCCGCTCACGGCTGCGGCCGCCGGCGCGCTGTGCAGCGGTCTGAGCAGTCTGACCCTGGCGGTGGGCGTGAATGACACCAACGGCACGGCCGCGCGCGCCGCGGAGGTGCAGGCGCTGATGGGGAGCATGGCGGCCTCGCTGCTGCAGAGCGCGAGCGCTGGCGAGAAGCCGCAGGAGGTGCTCTCGGACACGCTGGCGATGGCTGCACAGCGCTCTGACGCGATGAGACAGATCAGCCCGCTCTCGGCCCCCGGCTCCTCCACCACGGTCGCTTTCCCTGGGAGCCTAGGGCAGGCGCTCGCAGGGTCGACGTGTGGCAACGCCACCACGGCGTGCAACACCACGGCCGCAGCGGGGAACAGCACCGCGGAGGCGTCGAAGCGGGCCTCCCTGCAGGTGGACACAAGGCTCGTCGCTTCCAAGAGCGACCAGCACGTGGGGACTGTCGGAACGGGCGACCTCGTAGGCTCTGACGTCACCACCATCGAGCTCACAGGTATGGCCGTGCAGCGCTCAAGCTGCTCCCCCCCGTCCCCTTCGGAGCAGCCAGCTCCACGTGGCTGCCAGGCCTGCCGGAGTGCGATGAGTGCCCTCGGAGGTCCCGGCATGCCGGTGCTGGGAGCATATGACAAGTCAAGACGATCCTAGACCCGAGGGGGGGTATGGAATCACCGAGTGTTCTGCCGAAACCGTGCCCATAGTTAACACATGACGATATTTCATCTTAAATGTGGAAAGGGTTATCAAAAGACACGGTATTGGCGAAACGCTCGGTGATTCCATACCCCTCCCTAGACCCGAGAGTCCCAGCGTGGCACCCGCTGCTGCACGTGCATGCAGAGCGCGGTGATATTGCTGACGTGGCACCCGCTGCTGCGCGCGCATGCAGCGCGCGGTGATACTGCTGACGTGGCACCCGCTGCCGCGCGCGCATGCAGAGCGCGGTGATATTGCTGACGTGGCACCCGCTGTCGCGCGCGCATGCAGAGCGCGGTGATATTGCTGACGTGGCACCCGCTGCCACGGGTGCATGCAGCGCGCGGTGATATTGCTGACGCCTCACAGTTCGCAGGCTTCCCTTGTTGGCCTTCCTGGAAGGCTGGCGCGGATCGTGGCTGCTGTTGGTGCGCCCGGACCCCGGCGTCCGGTGCAGCCAGGGCGCAAGAGCTGTGAGACGGGCCCACGGGGGAGAGCACCAAGGGGATGGGGGTTGGGGATGGGGGGTGACGTCGGAGCAGGCGGAGATGGCGAGGTGCTGAGCGTGAACGGCCTGGAGGAGGGCATCACCTTCGAGCTGGCCCTCGAGGCCGGGGCTGCGGGCACCTTCCAGGGCACCATGCGGTGCACCTTCTGGGACGAGGGCTCCCAGGCTTACTCCACGGAGGGCTGCGTGGCGCTGCCCAACCCGGCGCCTGCTGGCGCAGACCTGGACTGGAAGAGCCTGGTGGTCGGGGACTTCCTGTGGGGACTCGGGGAGATGTGGGCCGTCGGGAACGACACGATGGCAGCGGGCTGTGTGGAAGAATATGCTGCGCTGGACCCGGTGTACGAGGGTACAGACGTCGGGCTGCGGAAATATGTCGCAAACAAGACGGCTGGTGCAGAGTGCCAGCTGGCAAACACGAACAACCCGTGGGGGTGCTGGTGGGTTTGGACCCAGGGTATCTTTGAGGGCCCCGGATGTGTCCAAGTGAGCCCCTCCCTTACTTACTTCCTCCCTCCCTCTCCCCTCCTCCCAGTTTCGGGGCTTCACGCGCTCTCAATTTCGGGCACTGGGACTCCGCGGCGCCTGAAGTAGTGCATTGGACGCGCGCTCTCTCTCTCTCTCTCTCTCTTAAGCTTGACTGCAGGACTCCCTCCGCCTGAATGCGGATCACGCAGCGCTCCCAACTTTCCATCCGGATAGCTGTCAGTCTCGAGTTTGACAATGGGGCACTCTGATGTCTCAATTTAGACCGTGGAACACCTCCAGAGCTGCTCTCCACTTCGAGCGCGTCCGGCAGCCCATGACTCAAACTGCGGAGAACTCCTTGGTTGAAGCAAAGAAAGGAATGCACGGATGACATCAGCCCTCCAGGTTGCAGGGTTTAGGGGGCCCTCTCTTCCTCGTGGTTTGAAACGAAGAAACGAATGTACGGATGACATCAGCCCTCCAGGTTGCAGGGTTTAGGGGGCCCTCTCTTTCTCTGAAGTGATCTCGGGCCCGACTTGGCATGTTGGATACCCCTCTGACCTTTGTGCGGGTTGCATCGGATGCAGGCCAGCGAGCTGAGCTGCCTCTGCACGCACCTCACAGACTTCAAGGCAGAGCAGGAGCTAAACCCCACGGCGCTGATGCCCCCCGAGGTGAAGACGCTGGAGGCGGACGACATGCTCAACATTTCCCTGGAGGACTTGCTGAAGAGCGGCGTGCTGCTCACTCTCGTGGGCAGCATCATCGGGGGGGGGGTGTACCTTGCAGTAGCCTCCATCGGTGCCCACAAGGAGATGCGCCAGACCTTGTTGGCGCAGCTGGTCCTGGAGTTCGGCACCGGCGTGCACACCTTCCAGCGCCGCACGCTTGGCCCTGGGCGCACCATCTGGACCTGGTGCCTCTTCGAGGAGTCGCGCCAGGCAGGCGTGCAGCAGGTGCCTTCCCATATGGCGCACTTCCCTGCCCTCGCAGCCACTTACGGGGCGGGCGAGATAGCACTGTGTCCAGCCTGGGGTATTGTAGTCGCACCACTTCCGGCCTGGTCATCGCAGCGGAGATGTTTGGCCCTCTCGTCGCAGCGGGGAGGCGCTCGCATCTGGGAGTTTGATTTGTGATTTTTGATGAGGAATTGCCAGGGCAGGACATGCGATGACTTGGCGCGTACGATAGAATCTGACCCTCGGCTCTTTATGAGGACGGACCTGGGCAAATTACTTACTTACTTGCAAAGTTAATCAAAGCGCTGTTGTGATTGGTGTACTAGATTGATCACCAATCGTATGATGGCACGATGCCATCGTCTGAAATTCTGGACTGCCTACGGCAATGTCACGCGTCGTATAGAATGAATAATGAACGAACGGCAACGTGTCACAAGTCTGGATTGTGTCACCGTAAACGAATCGTCATCGTCAACGTGACTGGTGACACCACACACCATTCAGCAGATCGACCGTTCATTTCCTGCGTTTCATGTTGGCCGAGTGGAGACCTTTAGATCAACTGGCCTAGTATCGGAGAGTGATTCTTGGACTAAGGGTGTGCAGCCTCCATCGCATCTGCTGCACCGGTAGAGAGGGCGTGGGCGGGCTGTTGGAGCAGGTTTCGCTTAAGCTGAAGCGACAACAGCGAGGGCTCATCAAGGAGAAGGTGGCAGACATCCAACGAATGCTGGAAGGCGCGGGGGCGAGGGTGGATTTTGCCCGACTGCAAACTGGTATCCTGACCTCCGCGGATGCAGGCAGTGACTCCGGAATGGACGACCAGGCTGTCGCGGAGCGTGCCGCGCCGCCGCTGTTCTTTGGGTCGACCTGGGCCGGCTCCGGGCTGAGCGGAGAACAAAGCGCACGGAACGCCCCGGTCATGCGCGTACCGGAGGGAGCGCGCAAGTCGGTGCAGAAGTCGGGTACACGGGCGGCGGATGAACTGAACCACAAGATGGATCTCGGGTCCCCATCTCTCATGCGGCCGCAGGTCTCATCGACCACCTCCGGGGCAACTACACAATCCGGCCCAGTATCTGAGGGTGCAGAGGGGCGCTGTTCTGAGGGTAAAGCGGGCTCCGCTACCCCACTGCGCGCCTCTTGGTGGAGATTGTGGGCAAACACCAGCAGTGTCGAGGGGGCACAGCGGCCACGGCGACCGGTGGGGCGCAGCGGTGATGGGCTGATGCGGGCAGCAGGGGTAGCGGAAGGGCGGGGAGAGGGGTATGGAGGGGCGGTCTCTCTGAGGGAGCTGCATGCGCAGCTCGCGGGGGAACCAGGCGGCGCAATGTTGGGTGACGCCGCAGAGCGGGGCATGGCGGCGGGCGGCGATGCGGCCAACGCTGCAGGCTTGCACAGGCAGCCGCTGGTGGAGGCGTTTGAGGCCAAGGCGAGTCCGGTGTTGCGAAGCCCGATGAGCACAGGAGATGAAAGTGGCGCAGCCGGTGAGGGAACCCGGGGCTCGCAGAGGAAGGGCCCTGTGCCGGGGAAGAGTGGCGCCAAGTCAAAGTGGCAGGCTGCGGTGAAAGGGGTGGTGCCAGCAAAGGAGGAGAGCGGCTGGAACATGGGAGGTACAGGGGGCACTTCGACGTCGAAGTGGAAGACGGAGGTGGAGCGGGCAAAGGGCCTCGTGGAGGGGGGCGCTGCGAAGAAGCCCGCCGCCAGTCCTTACGCAGTGCCCACCATCGCCCCTGTGCGCCGCGCGCGGCACCGGCGCTCGGAGAAGTCCGCACAGGAGGGTGGAGTTGAGCAGCAGGCAACTGCCGCAGCTTACGGCGCTGCCGGGGGATCGGCGGCTAGGTCGACCCTGGATGCCACCAAGCTCCCGCAGAAGCTCAAGGGAAAGATTCTCGAGCACCATGCTGATACCGAGCTGAGCTGCGACGCTGACGTGGACCCCGCAGCGCCTCGTGGCGGCGCTGGGGAGGCCCGCGTGTCACCGCGTACGGGGACCATGGGGCTGGCAGGGAAAGCCTCTGCAGCGCCAAAGCACAAAGCAGCCGGGGCGTGGAAGAAGGCTGCCGCCACGGTGAAGGCTGCGGCCACGATGAAGAAGGCAGCATCCCCTCTGGTATCCCCTCTGGTCCCAAAGAGGGCCGCAGGGGGGAAGGCCGCAGGGGGGAAGGCTTCAGGCTTGGCAACGCCAAGGGGTTTCGGCAACGTAAAAATTGTGCTTGGTGGTAACGGCCAGAAGAGTAAGTACAATGCAGGGCCTGGCGGGCGCAAGGCGGCGCCCGCCTCTTCTCCGGGCGCAGAGAGCACGAGTCCCCTCGGGAGGGGCGCCAGCACCGCGCGAGCGGCCCCTTTGCTCCCCATGCAGGAGCCGCAGGCCCCGGGGCCAGAGCTCGCCAACGCGGCTGGTGGCGGCGCTAACCAGGCTGTCATGGCGGTGCCGCCCGCCACTGGGAAACTGGTGAGCTCGCCACAGGGCAGCTCCGTGGTCGGTGCAGGCCCCAGTGGCTTGTCCACGTGGCCGGCGGTGGCGCCACCCACAGAGGCAGAAGCGGGCCAGCGATGCAGCGGCAACGACAGCAAGAATGGCGCCTGCGCGGGAGGAGGCGACTCGGTGGAATCGGCCTCCTCCAACGCTGATGCTCGCCTGGTTGGGGGCGTGGAGGAGGCAGTGGCGACAGGGTCGACGGTGTCACCTGGAGGCACCGGTCGAGAGGTGGCCGCTCCACAATGTGGTGGGGGGGAGGACAGCGGCACTGAGCCACCATCGAGTGATGGCAGCGCGGGCAGAGCACCCGGATTTGCCGATGAGCAGCAGACACCGCAGGAGCCTGGCGGCGCTGGGGTTGACTCGCCTGGCGGCGCTGGGGTTGACTCGCCTGAGGCGCGCTCCCCGGCTGGGAAAGCAGTGGTGAGCGAATCCCAGGCGGCAGATCCTGAAGAGCAAGAAATGGGAACGGACGGCGCAGCGGCCGCCCTGGAGCCTGCAAGGCAGATTGGATCTGCAAATCTGACGGTTGATCCTGCAATGCTGGAGGGCAATGCGACCGCCCTGGAGAGAAGATTCCCCATTGGGGGAGCTCCGCCCACTCCGCAGACCCCTGACACGCTCCACGTGGGCACCCCCAGGGGGGGGGAGCCGCAAGCGGAGGCAGGCGGCAGGGGGGTGTATGACGCGCTTGGTGACACCAGCCACGCATGGTTCACCCCAGCGGCAGACTCGCGCGCGGCGGCCACCTCTCCCCTGGGTCCGCCCCGTACTACCACGGAGCAGGCGGCTCAAGGGCCGGCAGGCCCTGCAGGGTTGTGGGGGTCCGGCGTTGGTGGTGCCAATCTCCGGCCGGGTACTGCGCCAATGCCCGGGGACACGGTCGGTCTGGACCCACACCAGGCCCCCCTCGAACTTGATGCTGGTTTCCGGCCAACCACCGCGCCGACAGAAGGGGACGCAAGCAGCCTGCCCTCCGTCCTCGCATTCAGCAGGGACCCCAAGCAGGACCCCACAGTGAGGCTAACAGGCCCGTCCGAGAGCAGCCGCCCGGGGTCAGCGGCGCGGTCCCGCCCGGGGTCAGCGGCGCGGTCCCGCCCGGGGTCAGCGGCACTGGACCAGCTGGTGGAGAGCTCACTGGATCAGACTGGCGGCCCTGAGCACGCAGGAGGTCCGATGGGAAGCAGCAACGTGGTGGAGGTAATGCGGGCTGGGGAGACGGGTATGGTGAACGTGAAGCTGCTTTCACCCAGCAGCCGCCCGAGGAGCGCTGGCCGGCCGCAGGCACCAGGGATGGCGGACCCTTCAGGGGACGGGCCGGCTGCAAGGAACTCTGGCACGCAGCAGGCGGCCCGCAGCGCAAAGGCTGAGGCGCAGGCGGGGTTGCCCAGGAGCGCGATGGCGGGCCTACCCCCTTTGGCAAAGGAGTCCCTACAGGGCCTGGTGGTACAGAGACAGAAAGAGGCAGCGGCGCTGGAGGCCCCCCTCGACCCTGCACTAGTGCACGAAGCTGGCGTGGGCAGCAGACTGGGCGACGACCCCGCTGGGGATACAGCGGAGAATCCTGGTGCTGGTGCAAGGTGGCAGGACGCGGTGGCGAAGACCCAAGTGGAGGGTGGGCGTGGGAGCGCAACCGCGGACTTCCGGCAGCTGACCCGGAGCTTGATGCGGTACGTGGAGCAAGCCGTAGAGGACCCGCGGATGGCGGCCACTGCCAGCCCAATGGGGTGGGCCATAGATCATATTGCTGACCAGGCTGAAGCTGGACCCGCGCGGGAAGAGATGGAGACGGCATCGCAGGAGCCCAAGGAGAGCGGCGGCGCCAAGGATGACAAGGCGGAGGATGAGCTCAATGATGAGGGAGACTGTTCGGTGGCCGTTGACCCGATGACGCCCCCGAGTGCCGCTGCTGCGCGCGAGCCTCGGGGGCGCTTCGGCAAGCTCGTGTCCGGAGCTCTCACGCTCCTGGGGTTCTACAAGCAGGCGAAGGCCGAGGCCCAAGCGGAGCCTCGCGGTGAGGAGGGCCACCAGGAGCTGCAGGCGGCGGCAACGGCGCTAGCAGGGGAGGCGGAGTGCGCCGCCGACGCACTCGAGGAGGGGGAGGATGGGGTGGAGGAGGAGCAAGAGTGGGGTCTGATGGAGATGAATGGGCAGGCAGTAGGCAGCTTCCTGCAGCTCGCTTCACGCCTCGAGGACTATGTGCACATGCACAGCGGCCAGGTGAAGGCTGATGGCACCCCTGCATTGCCAGCGGACACGCCCTCGGCATGGACCTGGGGCGCGGCGGTGCCCGTGCCCGGCCCGGAGGACGCCACCCTGGAGCAAGCGGAGTGCGCCACGGCAGTGGAGATGGGCGCAGCGGAGGCGGAGAGCTCCCCCCCCTCCAATGGGCAGGTGTTGGAGGAGGAGGAGCTGGAGGAGCTGCGGCAGCTGCGGGCGAAGTTGAGTGAGGAGGTGGACAGTGACGCGGACATGGGCAAGCTGCTTAACGCGTTGAGCCGTGCGGCGGTGAAGTTGAAGGAGCACAAGCTCGACCACCTCGTGAACAGCTCTGCCGCGGCGCGCGCTGACAGCCCACTCCCGGATGACCTGGATTTGTCTGTGGCGGTGGTGGACAGGGGCGGCGGCGGCCCCACAGAGCATGCGGCGCAGGCTGATGGCGGGGATCTCGTGGACGAGGAGCCCGCCAGAGGAGCGGAGGACATGGATATTGCGCGGCTGACGCGGAGGCTGGCGATGCAAGGCCGTGAGATCAAGCCCACGGAGGAGGAACGGCTAGATGAGCTGGAGAGGGAGGCCATGGAGCGGGCCCTAGCGACGGAGGCAGCGGCGAGAGAGGAGCGTCGGCGAGCGGAGGAGTCCCAGATAGAGGAGCGGCTGAACGCGGCAGGAGCAGCAGAGGCGGAGGCCACTGCTGCCCGGAAAGCACTGGAGGCGCAGCTGTTCGCGCGGGAGGAAGAGCAGGAGCGGCTGAAGGAGAAGCATGATCTGAACGCGGGGACGGCGGTGCGCAAAGCGGCGCTCGTGCTCCGGTTCTCCCGGATGCTGCCCACCGGGGTGCAGCGGCAGGTGCAGGGAGTGCTGAGGGAGCGCATGCAGCGGCTCAACAAAAGTCAGCGGAACCTCGCCGCGCCAGGCGACGTGGCAGAGCACCAGCTCGTGAGCAAAGCGAAGAAGCGGCGAATGGCCGTGCGGCTCGTGGCGTTCTCGCGCCTGGTGACGCTGCTGCGGAAGGTGCAAGACCTGCGTGTGTCCGAGCGGCTGTGTGACCTCCTCGGCCTCAGCATCACCGGCGTGAACCTCTCTATGCCGGTGGAGGAGATGCGGCTCATGTCCCTGCAGTACCACCTGACGGTGACCACCCCCGCCCTCCCCCTTTGTGACACCCTTTGCGGTTTATGACTGCTCTTGCGAGCCCTTCTGCTCTGGCGCCTCCCCTGCTCTCAAGCTTCACACCTCCCCATGCCTCTTCCCCACTGCCTGTCGTCTCCTCACTTCAGCCAGAGGTCCATGAAAGGCGTTCTGCAAGTATCTCAGCATCTGCGGTGTCTATGCGTGGGCTCCGGCTGTCAAGGAGCCAGCTGAGTCTATTGGCTGGGACCCGCCCTTTGGCCTCCATCAACTTGCATCACTTGGGTGTCAGAGGCTGGTGTAGCCTGAGGGCAGCTGGCGCGTGCGGTGTCGGGCGCAGGAGTGGGCGGACATGGAGATGGATGAGGTCCTACGCGAGGCGTACCGTGGGCGCGGCGTGGAGGAGGTAGGGTGGCTCGAGCAGGGCGAGAAGGATAGCGGCGTGTTGCGTGTGTCTCGTATTGAGAAGCTCCGCCGGAAGAGCCTCATGCAGACGTTCGGCGCCCAGGCGGTGGCGGAGAGCGTGGATGGGGCGCGCCCGCTCTCCGGGAGCCGCGGCCTCCGGGAGCCCTCGCCCCCGGCAGTGCCCAAAACCGCGCAGGCCGCTGCCACGCCGGACTTGCCGGCCTTCCAGAGCATCACACCCGGCCCGTCCATGCTCGAGGCGGAGGCACCGGGGGACCCCCAGCAGGACACGGTGTCCCCCACACAGCTGAAGAGCCAGGCAGGCCGAAGCAAGCGGCTGCTGCTGACGAAGGACCGCAACTTGAAGCAGGCGGACTGGAAGGAGCGGCACCAGGTGGCAGGGCCGGTGGTGTACGACGGCGAAGGAGGCAAGGTGGTGCTGAGCAGCATGGAGCGGCTCCTGGGCACGGCGCTGGTGATGGCGTTCCTGGAGATCAAGGGGCTGATCACGCGGGGCCAGGTGCGGTCGCAGCTGCGCCTGATGCAGGAGGCGGCGTGGGAATACCCGAACTCGCGGCGCTTCTTCTGGTACGTGGACACCTTCAAGGTGCTGCTGGCCAGCCAGGGGCGCCAAGGGTGGTACTACCGCACCCTGCTCTGGCGCCTCATCTTCTTACAGCAGTCCGACGGGTCCTTCGAGATCTCCCCCGCATTAGCTAGCGTGCTACACGCAGGAGACGCGGACCCCAAGGACATCAGTCTCACGGCTGAGACAGAGATCGGGGAGGGAGAGCTGAGGGCATCCGTCCCTCGCCAGCTCTGGGCAGCCCTCCCTAGCCTGGAGGGCGAGGAGCTGCTGCAACGTGTGGAGAAGGTGTGGGCCACTCTGTGCGCCATTGAGCGGTACAAGACGATGCCCTTCGGTTGGGAAGTGAACCCGGCAGCGAGGCCGCTGCAGCGCCGCAGCCTGCAGCAGGTGGCGGAGGGCTTCCTGGAACGAGAGGCCAAGCTCAGCCCGGAGTTAGCAGACATGCTGCCCTCCCTACGAGAGGACGCCCTCAAACACGTCAAGGCAAGCTCCCCTCCCGCCCCCCTCCCCCTCGCTGGCTGCCACGCTAGCCTTCCAGGCGGGGCATGGCCTTCCAGCCGGGGCATGGCCTTCCAGCTGGGGCATGGCCTTCCAGCCGGGGCATGGCCTTCCAGCCGGGGCATGACCTTCCAGCCGGGGCATGAACTTCCAGCCGGGGCATGGCCTTCCAGCCGGGGCATGGCCTTCCAGCCGGGGCATGGCCTTTCCATAGCTAGATGACAGATGGCTGCCTGACGCTCTCGCCAGTGACAGATGACTGCCTGGCCGCTCTTGCCAGTGAGGATGACTGCTGGCTCGCCAGTGGCGGATGACTGCCTGGCGATGACTGCCTGAGCTCTCGCCAGTGACGGATGATGACTGCCTGACGCTCTCGCCAGTGACGGATGACTGCCACAGCGCTCGCCAGCTGACGGATGACTGCCTGACGCTCTCGCCAGTGACAGATGACTGCCTGACGCTCTCGCCAGTGACAGGGTCCAAGCGGCGGCCTTAATCCTGTTGGGGGGCCAGCACCGCACCCCATGCCAGCCACATCTTGGGTGCCACTGGTGAAGCCTGTGGAGCGCGGCCTGTTTGGGGAGGGGGGCTGATCATGGTGAGGGCGGCATATGGGGTGCAGGACTGGTCCAAGCGGCGCCTCGAGGGCATCAAAGCGCTCCGCGAGCGCACCCTCAAGGAGCACGCTCGCGTGCGCGCGGAGCAGCTGGCGGACATGACCTACCTAGAAAGAAGGAATGAGCTCCGAGGATCCTTCAAGAAGTTCGTGCACATGGCCATGCTTGCGCACCCCTGGGCCGCCATCGCCGCCGCAAGCTGCCTGGAGCCCCACACGCAGGCGCAGCGAATCCTCGTGCAGTGCAACTCCATCCTCCTCATGCTGACGGTGACGCTGGCGCTCTACTTCTCCAAGGCCGCCACGTGCTGCATCGCGCTCAAGCAGCATCTAGGCTGCCCGGAGCCGGTCACCGAGAGCTCTGAGTGCTTTGGGTGCGCCCGCTGCTGCTGTCCCTTGCGCCACTGCTGAACCATCCCAAAGCCCGTGAAGACCCCTGCTGCTGTCCCTTGCGCCACTGCTGAACCATCCCAGAGCCTGTGAAGACCCCTGCTGCTCTCCTCGTGCGACTGAAGGGCGCTGCGGGCGCCTTGTGATCATCGGCGCAGCTGAGGCGCGTGATGGGTGTTTATGGCTCCTCATGGGGCCCTCCGGGCGCTCGCAGTGCAGTGCGCCGGCTCAGACATCATGTGCCCACGCCGGATCAGGTACACGACGTGCATCGAGCTGCTGGAGGACGAGCGCCACGATGAAGCGCGCGCGGACTTTGTGTGCGAGGCGTTCCCGCAAGAGGACCTGCAGGGCAAGCTGTGGGCCACCGTCCATCATGATCGGCATCACGCTCCCCGTGAACATGCTCTTGAAGCGTGTTCACGGCGGGAGGAGACTACGCCAGTGCCCAAGAACTGGACGCCCGGCATGAACAGAAAGATCCTAGAGTCCGCCTCGGGGCCAGGAGGGGAGCATGCTGGGGTGGGAGGGGGGAAAGGCAGGATAGGAGGGGGTACGTGAGGAGAGGCGCACCGTGGGGGCGTTGGGGAGGGTTCTTTTGCTTAAGGTTGTGATAACCACATGGGCGTGACAGGTTGTGATAACAGCATGGACGTGACAGGTTGTGATAACCCATGGACGTGACGAGTTGTGATAACCACATGGACGACAGGTTGTGATAACAGCATGGACGTGACAGGTTGTAATAATCACATGGACGTGACAGGTTGTGATAACAGCATGGGCGTGACAGGTTGTGATGACAGCATGGGCGTGACAGGTTGTGATAACCACATGGACGTGACAGGTTGTGATGACAGCATGGGCGTGACAGGTTGTGATAACAGCATGGACGTAACAGGTTGTGATGACAGCATGGACGTGACAGGTTGTGATAACAGCACGACCGTGGCAGGTTGTAATGACAGCATGGACGTGACAGGTTGTGATAACCACATGGACGTGACAGGTTGTGATGACAGCATGGAGCGTGACAGGTTGTGATAACAGCATGGAGCGTGACAGGTTGTGATGACAGCATGGACGTGACAGGTTGTGATAACAGCACGACCGTGGCAGGTTGTAATGACAGCATGGAGCGTGACAGGTTGTGATAACCACATGGGCGTGACAGGTTGTGATAACAGCATGGACGTGACAGGTTGCGATAACAGCATGGACGTGGCAGGTTGTGATGACAGCATGGACGTGACAAGAAATGGAAACCACTGTGCCATCCATCCTACTGCGGCTGATGCATGCCACGTCAGGTGATGCTGTTTGTGCTGTTGGAGGAGAAAAGAGGTGCTCGCGCACGATGATGGAATGGCGTGGCTTCATCTTTGATTGAGATCCCTGATGTGGACGGTGAGGGTGGGGAGGGTGATGTGAGAGAGCAGACATGCAATGCAGTGGAGTTCTGTGCTCGGAACATCGTATGCTAGCATTGAGCAGAAGTGCGGCAGGGCTGTGGCAAGCCCATTGAGTGAGGAGGGGAGAGGTGTATGTGGGCACAGGCGATGAGGAGTGGGCCGCAGCGGCACCTCGAGAACCTGCTGTTCCTGATTTTTGTCGTGTTCCTGAACCCCCGGCTGATCAGCCGCGCGCTGGCGCGTTACCTCGTCATGCTTGCGCACTCCGTGGAGGGGCTCGTGGAGTACCTGGTCTGGATGGTGGAGCGGGTGCAGCGGACCTGGCACACCTTCTGTGAGGCGATTAGGTTCCTTTACCGCCTCAAGGTGAAGGGCGACAGCATCGCCAATATGGTGTCCGAGGCCGAGGTCAAGGTGCACAGCCCCCTCACCTCCTCACCTGCACCCTTCTTGTGCCCCTTGGCCTACCCATGTGGTTAGCTTCATGCAGCAGTTTATTATGTTAGTATAGATAATTTCAGTCTATGATTATATATTATGGAGCGTCGGTCAGTTGGTAAGTCCGTCATACGGGACCGACCGACGCCACCCCCTCGTCGACCCTCTCGAAGGGGTGGCTCGCCCCCCAAAGTTTTTCCAAATTTCGACATGGCGATATTGCGCGTTGACCATGGAGCAGGAGCGATCGCACGGCGTTGTCGCTTCGTCCATCGAATTGCTCGAGTTCGTGGGGAGGGGTTATGCGGGGGGGCACGATTCCCCCTCCTCTCAGAAATTGAAATCATTCAACCGCCTGAAGCTCATCGACGGCTTGCCCAGAGTGGCAAGTGAGGATTTAAGCAAGGAAATGTAGTATATGCTATCTTACTTTATATATATATATATATATATATAAGGTATGTTATATATGTTATAGATAGGCTGGCACACACTAGCGGGATTCTATCATATGCCAGCGGCGCACTCATGCTGTAACACATATACACATACGTGTAGAGCCTGGACTTTATGGGAAGGTTGACGAGGGTCGTAAAGTGGCGAGGAGCTACGTTGAATGCGCCAGGGTGGGTGCTGCACGGCCATCAGGAGGTACTTGCCGCAGACAGAAAAGCTGCAGAAGACGCCGCCCTCGCCACGTTCTCCAGGTTCCACCCTCGTAACCCTGGAGCTCATCCCTGCGCTACTCCCTGCCACCTCACAGCCCGATGAGTGATGCACATTACAAGAATTGCTCCACGAAGTGCCCCGTCAAGTAGCCTCAGCACCTCAGAGGTCACTCCTCACATGCAGCCAGGGGGGCACGCTGCTCGCATCTGCTCTGTTCTGATGATCTGGGAGATTGCCCCCCCTGCCACCATACATGTGTTGTTTAGATTAGCCCCGCTGACCTGCTCAAGCAGCCGAACGGTCCTCAAGCGTGCTTCCCCACCACTTTCATGTAATCCGTGGTCCGCCCCATTTCACAATTGGGGCGGAAGTTAAGATGTCCGGTGGGGGGTAATGTTGTGGACAGAGCTCGAAGTGAGCTGGACAGCACCTACATCCAGTTCTGCTACTTCTTGCTGGCAGTGTTCTGGGCCGCCTCGGTGTGGATCATGATCGCATATGCTGTGCTCATTCGCCTCATGCTCGGCTCCGATGCAGAGACCAAAGTCCTCGTTCAGTGGATCACTGCGCTGCTGTTGGACAACCTCGGGGTGCAGGTGCGCTGTCCCAGTCAGATGGAAAGTGGGCACAAGGCCTTACACCTGGACGCAGTTTCTTCACAGCCTCCGCACGTCCTGACTGTTTTATGACCTGAGCCTGAAGGATTTTAGCCACCCTCTGTATTTCATTTCCAGTCCAGCTGGCGCACCTGGGCGTTCTAGATACCTAACAGGGACTGCCAGTGCAATTCCTCCAGCAGTGAGATCCTGCATTATGTGTTCCTTGTGTGCGCTAGGGTCTGCTGGCTTGTGACTCAGCAAACCTTGCTTGAAACAGGCTACAAGCAATGTCCCTCACTTCATGCACTGTGTGACGAGGGGTGAGCTGATGACAATGCGGACCCTGACAGGTGGTCCAAGCTGTTACTATCAAAATCTGGGTTCAGAAGCTCCTCGAGCGTATGCAGAACTACGCTAAGGATGAGGCAGGTGTGATTGGGTGGTATGAGAGGTATATCGCACAGCACCTGAACTTGAAATTCATGCCTGGCATGGAGGACTACGCGGAAGCTGAATATGATGCTGCAGGATTATCGTTCTAATTGTGATGATGGACGGATTGAGGACCAAGTGAGCAATAAGTGTTCCCTTCTGTGAAGCTTCACATGCAAAGCGTGCTGCAGCCACAGGCGCGACTGCTGCAGGCCTGAACATGAAGAGAGAGAAAAAGCTTTTTTAAAAGTGGTATAAACCAGGTGCTCTTGAGAGACATTCGACAATGGCTGCCGCTACTCAAAGTCACGCTACAGCCTGATATGTTTGGTGCGGGTGACTAGATGAGCAAGGCATCGCCAGTAGTATTGCTACAAAAGGTTGCATAGCATCAGATAGAGCATGATCAATGTAAAATTTAGTTTTCTTAAGGAGACATGCAGCTGATTGAAAAAATGGAAACACTGTAAATTATCGAAAAACGAATCATATGTAAATGTTAACATATGAAAAATGTGTATTTTAGTATGCGGAGTTTCTTTCTGCAACTCGTATTGATTAAGCTCATGAATTACAAGAGAATTAGCGACTCGGTGGTTTCCAATCGTCTCCCCAGTTCCGTCGCGAGTTCAGTTGGCAGAGCTACCCACGGATGGGTGGCTCAGCAGGGCACTGAGGAGGATGGCTCAAGAATTTCACATTTCACGGGGCAGACTGTGGAATGAATTCGAGCACGGTGACGTTCAGCTCTGACCTCTGCTGGGATGAACATGGTTTATGATATTCAGAGGCTCTCCCTACGGATACCCCTTCCGCCAATAGGATGTTCCGAGTGTATAGTAGGACAGCACCTGCAGTATTTGCTGAGGTTTATTATGGTGTCGGCGCCTCTATTGAAGCCCAAACCCGCTGATGGTGTATGGTATGAAATATAAGGAACAAATACGCGAGATTTAGTTGATCTTAGCATTATTATGATTCAGAGCATTTAAGAATTGTCTTTCGTCGTGAAAGCGCACACATAGTTTACAAATTTTATATAAAAAATATCCCCAAAATTTGGGTATCCCTTTATGCTTATCGATTTAGTATATTGAGCAGCTTGTTTTCGATGTTTATTATTTTCAAATTCATGAATCGTGACTGAAATCAGTCAGAAAAGATGCAGGGTGGGAATCTGACGGACAAGTGAATTGTCCAGAAGATGTGTGTGTGTGCGCGCGCGCGCACGCACACACGTGGATGTGTGTTTGTTTACACCATTCTGCACATTGAAGTCAGGAGCATCAAATCACAATGTAATAATATTCCCAATATCAATTGGCATAGTCCTGCTGCTGAGTGCGTGTACAGAAGCGGTGCAGGTTTATATGCAGAGAAATATTTTGCTGTTCGGTTGCACAATTATGTGTGCATTGTGACGTGTTGCATCATACAAGTGTTCTGTATATCTTAGTCACGGGCATAGTCCACAACTTGCGGGGCAGTGTGCTATCACATCTTCCTGGTCTTCGAGCGTAAAAAAGTTCTCAACGCCAGCATCTTTAGCCGCAGCTGCTGCCTCTTCGCATTTGTTGATATTGTATGCTTCCATGAGGCTTGGAATATTTTCACATGTATGCTCGGACTTCGTGAAAAAGAAATTAATTGATTTTGAGTAAGATGGGTCGTCACGGCATTCGTCTTGTTCCTCCAGCAACATTTTATCTGTGACAACAGTAGCTGACTTAGGCGTGCTTCATTCATAAATCGAACCGCAACGTTGATTTTTGCACGGAATGAAGAATGGCCTTGACGAGTATCGATTCCACATGTCATCAATATGAGTATTCGATGGGTCAGCTTTTTCAACTCTTGCATGCATCCATATGACTAGGTGCATCGTTCTTTTGTGGCATGCATATGCCCAATCTGCTGCGAACCCGAGCAGCATGCAGCAGCATCATGCAAGCAGGCAAAATGCCTAGCTCCCGATCGATACCGGATGCCAGTATATTCATGATGTGGAGGAGCAATCCAGCATTTCGTCTCCGCTCAAGTGATAAAACGGTGATAGGCTGGTGGTGGTCAATGTTTTTCTGAGGATGAATTGTTTGCAACGTGTAGGTACGACCGTGTTTTATCTTTCCCAGCAGCTTGAGAGATATACAATTACATATCATATACGATGTTGTTTAGCAGCACGTCAATTCGGCAACTACTGGCTTACCCCTATCACTCACACACGCGCGCGCAGCCACGCACACGTGCACACACGCACCCATTGTACAGACTGCTGGTGAAAATGTCATCCATCACGCAATTTTGATTGTTGCAGCATGCATGTGCGCATGAAAGCGCCATAATAGTATAAGAAGACACTTTATTTCCGGAGCGTGGCCGTACATAATAAGAATGAAACTACCGATGTGCTCTGGGAATGGAAGTACAGTAGTATAACAGTCCACATCGTCAGCATGCTAAACGAACGTACGAACGAGCGTGCGCGTACGTACATACGTGCATAAGGGACTTGGCTTCCTTTGAACAAGCCCCACAACCAACAAGTACCGCACCGCGCAGCATCACACCGCATCGCACCGCGCACCATATCATATATGATGCACGAATAATGATCACTAAAAAAACAGCACACCATACTCGATACAAGTATATGAACACAGCATCGTATATAAAGCTATCCGGGATCATCTGTATCAAATACAACGCGCGTTTCGTACGCACGTTTCCAACCACATACACTACGCCATGATCTTGATACGACGATGCGCGTGATGGAACCGCATGCAAAGCGAATAATCAAGAATACGCGAGCAACAACAACAAATTATCGCAAATAAACGGTATCAAAATGATGGCGAGACCGTCACGCCGCGACTTGTTCGCACCTCCTGGTCGTCCTTGTACTAAGCCGGCAAAAGCTGATGACACAAGTGATGATATTTTCCCAGCGACCATAAAGTACATCCACATAATATGTATCAACGAAGACGCTCGTTTGCAAAGAATTGAGCGGTGCATTATTTTGCTCCACGCTGCCAGTATTCTCTGCGCGATTTATTGCAATTCGTTAGATTATATATATGCAACTTCGACGGGATAATCGGTCACGCACCGTTGTCAAATTCGTCGTTATATAATGAGTTGTGCAATCATCGGTATAGGCGGGAGTACCCTTATTATCAGAGTACCCTTATTATCACTGTATCCGTGGGCGATGCCTTGCGGCGATATATAGCCCAAACCCCGTTATCCCAAGTTGACTTTTGAGTAAATTTGGAAGCCCAAACGCCCCATATATCGGTCGTTGCTCTGATTCGCCTTATCTGGTGCGAAAACCCTAAAAGTAGTGGACTCCTCAGCCGGTAAAAATCCCCCCTCCTTCTGAAACCAATAGCAGACCTTCATCTAACTCGACAAGAAGTTAAAATTACTTTTTTGGGGTGTATAGAAGATGGTTTATCCACGTGGCTTGGTGCGCATCGCAATACAGCGCTTGAACTGGAGTGTGCAAGTTCACCCTGTATACGTCATCTTGACGTAATAAGGGTACAGTGTCACTCTTGAATCCTTGAGAAAGGCTGTATCCGAAAAACCTTGGCCCTGACGTCCACGTGCAACGACTGTCAAACATTTTCATGTTCCAGCGTATCTTCTTGCGGCGCAATACACGGAGATATTGGCTGCGAAGGCGGGAAACGCGTTCCTTGCTTGAGGTACGTCGGCGGAAGTGCCTCACCCTATCCCGCCATCATGAGGCGGGAGGACGAGCTATACAGGGAAGCCGTAGATTACTGCATTGATAATGAGTGCAAGGGATTTCAAGCTCTTAGTGTTTCAAAATTTCGTTCGCTCAAGCCACAAACAATTTGTAGGATGGTGACAAACAAGTTGGAACAACTAGGCTTCGAAAATGCGAAAACTTCCCGTGACGATCAGAGGCTCTTAACGAGAGCTGAGGAACTAGAGCTCCGCGACTGGCTTATTGCAGAAAACAAAACTTGTGAGGGGAAGAATCCTGACGAATTCGGCGAGAAATTGTGTGAAGTACTGAAGGAAATGCAAGAGTTGTTCACGAAATCGAGGGGTCGCAAAGCGCAGGCACTCAGCACCGTTGCGAAGGCTTGCTTGAAAAATGGCAAGCCATGGCAAGTGCACTGCAGAAAGCACCGCCCGCGCCCCGCGTGTATGGGCGGGCAAGCAAGGGGTGCCCATGTCGAGGTATCGGTCAAATTAGTCCCATGGGGTCCCAATGGGTCCAAATCATCCCGCTATAGGGGTCCATACCCCCTGCGGGTCGCACTTGAGGGGGCTCATTCCACGGGAAGCTCACTGCCGAAATCTGGCTTTTTCCGATTTTCGCCCGTTTTGGTGGGGCGGCTTGCGCCCATCCGGGGGGGCATGTGGCGACATGGTAGGTGGTTGCAGGGCTTTGTACACGTCAAACTACATCTAAATGGTAAATTTTGCCTATGGTATCGAACCGTGGCCGCCCGCGCGGCCCACCTTGGGTGCGTGCCGCCGGCGCGTGCACTGCAGAAAGCACCGCCCGCGCCCCGCGTGTATGGGCGGGCAAGCAAGGGGTGCCCATGTCGGGGTATCGGTCAAATTAGTCCCATGGGGTCCCAATGGGTCCAAAACATGCCGCTATTAATAGGGGTCCATACCCCCTGTGGGTCGCACTTGAGGGGGCTCATTCCACGAGAAGCTCACTGCCGAAATCTGGCCTTTTCCGATTTTCGCCCGTTTTCGTGGTGGGGCGGCTTGCGCCCATCCGGGGGGGCATGTGGCGACATGGTAGGTGGTTGCAGGGCTTTGTACACGTCAAACTACATCTAAATGGTAAATTATGCCTATGGTATCGCACCGTGGCCGCCCGCGCGGCCCACCTTGGGTGCGTGCCGCCGGCGCATGCACTGCAGAAAGCACCGCCCGCGCCCCGCGTGTATGGGCGGGCAAGCAAGGGGTGCCCATGTCGGGGTATCGGTCAAATTAGTCCCATGGGGTCCCAATGGCTCCAAAACATGCTAATATTTGAGAGTTACAACCGCTTATCGAGTTATTATTACTGGATTTTCACTTGATAATAAGGGTACTCTGGTTTTTTGAGTGAAAATGCCTCGGAGACCCCTAGAGCCGGTCAAACCCCCAAACGGCATGTTTGACCAAAATGGGGCGGTTTTGACGTCTAAAACACCAAAAAAATCCATCGCCCATGATGCCATACCGCGCGCGCGGCTCCACACCGCTACACCTTAAAAAAGGTGATAATAAGGGTACTCCCGCCTATCCTTCCGTCGTCGCAATACTCGTGAAGGTATCGAGCAGATAGACCTAGCAGTAGATGAGTTGGCGTGTCACGACCTGAAACTGTGAACGCGGCTCATGTCACCGAGCAGATCGAACTAATTCAGAAAACTACGAATGTCGTGAACCTGTCCGCTCGTCCACCGGCAAAACTGTGGGTATAATTTTCTACAGGCGTTTCTCCCGAATATTTATACCCTATCGTTATACAGTGTACAAATACGTATAAATATTATTTCGGCTGATCGGCAATAAATATAAGTATGTAATATTTAATTAATTCTAATACATTTTTTAATAGTGCAGTATGGAGTGCGGATCCCCCCCTCCATATTTAAAGGCTCCGCTTAAAGACGGTGAGCGCACTGAGGGGGGTTATAAATGCAGTAATAAAATTAATAATAGGGTGTTGAATTAAAAAAAAAGGAAACGTTAAATAAAATAGTCTTTTGCTCCCGCTGAAGGTCGGGGGAGTTTAGCATTGGGTCAAACCCCCAAACGATTTCCGGGCCAATTTTTTGAAATTCAACACGCTATAAGGGGGAATGAGAAGGAAGCGAGGCGTTTCCGCCCCCGCTTATAGGGTGTTGACTTTAAAAAAAATTGGCCCGGAAATCGTTTGGGGCTTTGACCCAAAGCCCAAAGCCCCCCCCCCGGCCTTTCGTTTTTTGGCAACGGTTTCCAACTCTAAATTCAACACTCTATTATTACTGCATTTATAACCCCCCTCAGTGCGCTCATCGTCGTTAAGCGGAGTCTTTAAATATGGAGGGGGGGTCCGCACTCCATACTGAACTTTTTTTTTATGTATTATAATTAATTAAATATTACATACAATTTTATATTTATTGCCGATCAGCCGAAATAATATTTATACGTATTCGTACACTGTTTAACGATAGGGAAGGGTTATACGCGCTGGAATTCACACGTAGTTTCCGTCTCAATCCCGGAAAAATTCTGAACCAGCGGTCATATCGTCTCGCATCGTCTCGCGTGTCATCGTGAATTTAATTTCCAGGATTATTAAATCATCATCAATTTATCTTCCATCGATATCGCGGATACGATTGCCGTTGGCGTTGACTAGCTCAAGGATAAAGAGCTGCGCACCAACATTTACTGCTCATAATTTTCTCAACGGTCCTTCGCTTCGCCTCATGGGCGGAACGATGTCGTGGCTGCTGTGTTATGCGCAGGGATTTCGGAAGTGTTTGGCTGCTTCTATTTTTCAGTTTACTTATGCATATGTGCCAACTCACGATACTCATTTTGTGCAGCTTGTGTCGCAGGTTTTCCGATGGCGAGGAGGGGCGCGCTTTCTTGTGGTGTGGAAGTCTAGGGCAACCTAGCTTGGGATCACACCCAACCACATCGGACTCACCTTGTTCTCACGTTTTATTCAACTCACTTTGAATATGCATACAAAGTTTGAGGAGCATCGAGGTGTGATAAGTTAGAGACTGATTTATCTTTTTGGGTTTATGGCGTCATCGCGACCTCTTGGGGTGTGGAAGTCAAGGTTGAGCATGCCAACCTTGCTTGGGTTCGAACCCAACCACGTCGAAGTCCTCTGTGTTAGCGCACGAAAATTTGCACTAAATTTGCTGAGAGTAATATTAGTTCACCATCTTGCGCGCAAGAATTGTCGTCAAGTGTGCACGACAAAGAGCTTTTTGGGTTTGGGTTTTCATGTACCCAAACCAACAAATGCCAAACAGTCAAGGTCTTCCCGTGCTTCCTAACAAACGAAACTACGCTGATATTTTGCCAAGATATATATCTTCAAGTTCCCTAAAGCACAAGGACTGAGATACATTGTTTGCGAAACAAACAGTTTATTTCCTTGGCAGATTTATTGGGTTTGGGCTCGAATGTACCCAAACCCAATATATTCCAAACAGCCAAGGGCTTCCCGTGCGTTCTAGCGCACGAGACTTTCCACAAATATTGTCGAGATATATACATTTAAGTTCCCTGAAGCTCAAGGACTGGCATACACTGTGCCCGAAACGAACAGTTTATTTCTTTGGCAGATTTATTGGGTTTGGGCTCGAATGTACCCAAACCCAATACATGCCAAACAGCCAAGGGCTTCCCGTGCGTTCTAGCGCACGAGACTTTCCACAAATATTCTCGAGATATATCTCTTTAAGTTTCCTGAAGCTCAAGGACTGAGATACGTTGTTCGCGAAATGAACAGTTTATTTCTTTGGCAGATTTATTGGGTTTGGGCTCGTATGGACCCAAACCCAATACATGCCAAACAGCCAAGGGTTCCCCGTGCGTTCTAGCGCACGAGACTTTTCACAAATATTGCTAAGATATACATATTTTAGTTCCCTAAAGCACAAGGACTCAGACTTCGATGTGGTTGGGTTCGAACCCAAGCAAGGTTGGCATGCTCAACCTTGACTTCCACATCCCAAGAGGTCGCGATGGCGCCACAAACCCAAAAAGATAAATCAGTCTAAAACTTATCAAACCTCGATGCTCCTCGAAGTTTGTATGCATATGCAAGGTGAGTAGATTAAAATATGAAAACAAAGTAAGTCCGATGTGGTTGGGTATCATTCACGGGGAGGCTGAAGTTCCCCCCACTGTATGGGGGTTCAGCTCCTCCTAGCATCACCCCTTGCTGCGTGTGTCACTGGTCGTGTGTCGCCGTATGACACACACCTGCTAGAAAACTACTGCTGTAATTCTTCTATCAGTTTTGTATCACCGGTTTCCCCCAGCCACTGCTTTCTGAGTCCCTGTTTCAGTGATATTGCTATATATCTTCTTCAATATATATACCCATTATCACCTGTTCTATCAGGTTATCGGTCCCACTTCACGTGAGTGGTGATTCCGGTTGGTTCGACTCGCTTCGGTTTATCCGATTCTAAAAAACCGTCAGCACCGTTTTTGATTACCGTCAACACGCAGCTTAATTCAACTGCGTACCGTACCAGCGGCATTTTTTCCGTCTCCGTCCCCTTGCCGCTGCCGTTTATCGTGGTTTACCCTACCGATTGTGACTGGGAATCTGCGCACCGTCTCCGTCAGCTTTGGGCATTCTGGATTATTTTCTGCCGAACATGTCTCAACAGCGCCAAATCGGGCTCGCTGAGGCCCTCCGTTCAGCAAGGCGGGCAAGTGCCACGCCATCACCGTCACCCGTGGACTCCGGTGGTGCTACCCCGGGTCCGACACGTCCGAGAAGAATTGTTTCAACCGCTTCCCTACGTTCGCGTCCATCATCGCTGCGGCCATCTCCGCTGCCGTCCGAATTCTTCAACGACCCGTCAGTCCTTGTCTCCACCCCAGTGGAGGAAGGCCGGGAAGAAGAGTATTTGGAACAGCTTTCGTATGCCTTCACGTACTCCGCCGACATCGTCGCGGTTTTACGGCCTGGAGGCTACAACCAGAAACATGGCTATACCCTCGACACCGAGACTGCTGACACCGATTTTAACGCCTTGATCGCGGCCTTTCGACACGTACTTTACCCCGTGTCCTTCCCCGAATTCTCCAAACTTCTGGACCTTGAGCACGACTACGACTACTATCACGTGGTGCTCAACGAGATCATTTTCACCGTCCTCCCCATCGTTCTTCGTGGTACGGCGCTTGCACTGTACACTGAGGCGGCTCGTTCCCACCCTGGGGACGGCCGTTACATTTTGCAGCGCCTTCGCTACGAGGTTGAGGGGGTCCCCGATTCCGAATCCGACCGTTTTTGGGTTAAGATGCGCTCCGCCATCATCAACGAGCCCGACGACCCGTCGCCGCAGCTTACGGCGATTCGTACTCTTGGCGACAAGCACGCGAGGATCAACCCCGACTACAGCGAGGCCAAGCGGGTCAAGGACCTTTGGCACATCCTTACCAACTCGGCCAAGCAGTCTCCGTATGTCACCCCCTTGTACGTCAACGTCATCCGCGATTTGCGAGGTGGTGTGCCCTACTCCTTCTCCACCCTCTGCCTGCGGATCCGCACCGTCTGGCGCGAGGAGCTCGACTTCGCCACCCCTGTGAAGGACACCGGCTACACCGTGCCTTCTGGTGGTGGTGGTGGTGGGCGTGAGAAGAAGCCGTCCCTCAACTCCGTCTCCTTTGACCGTAAGCCCGCCTACACCACCAAGCCCGTCGGTGAGTGGAAGGCGGAACCCGCTGGCGCTATGGTGAAGCGCTGGGTGGGTGTCGGGTACCCCTGCATTCTTTGCTTTCGCATGTGGGGTGTCACCGATGCACACCCTGACACCCGTGGGTGCTGCCCTTACATGTGTAAGGAGGCATTTGGCGATGGGCGCGCGCCCGACACCGCGCTCCCCGCTGGGAAGCGGCCTCCGCCCCCAGACTTCGCTGCTGCCATCGCGGCATTCCGGGCGACGGACTGCCCTGCCGACGGCCCTCCGGTGGTGCCAGTCCCCCAGTCTGACACCCCTACGGACGTGGCAGTCATGACGTTCGTTGCCCCCGTGATCGACCCGTCGCCACCGCTTGCTCCGTTGTCCACATCTACGGCATGCGAGCCGGTGGTGCCGTCTGCGGAGCCACCGCTTACGCAACGGCTCTGCACTTGGCATGCTCTGACCCCGACGAGGTACCCGAGGACTCCGATGGCGACGCCGCCCTTCATGGCTTCACTGAGGAAGAAGACTTCGATTGGCCGGCTTTCCGAGAGACCCCGTGGATTCCTTCATTCAGCGGAGCGCCAAAACCAAATGGACCGTAGAGCGGGACTAGCCCGCCTAGCCTGTTTAAATGTCTTTTAGATGCCTAGGCAGCGCTCATGCACGGATGTGCTTCTAGCTGGGTTGAAAAAGGCCCCCTCGGCCTGGACACTAAATTGACAATTGGGTTAGGGTTTAGGGTTTTCCCTTGCTCTTGCATGGCCACTCACACCGTCGGGGTGAGGTGGTGTCACGGGGAGGCTGAAGTCCCCCCCCACTGTATGGGGGTTCAGCTCCTCCTAGCATCACCCCTTGCTGCGTGTGTCACTGGTCGTGTGTCACCGTATGACACACACCTGCTAGAAAACTACTGCCGTAATTCTTCTATCAGTTTTGTATCACCGGTTTCCCCCAGCCACTGCTTTCTGAGTCCCTGTTTCAGTGATATTGCTATATATCTTCTTCAATATATATACCCATTATCACCTGTTCTATCAATCATCCCAAGCTAGGTTGCCCTAGACTTCCACATCTCAAAAAGGTGCGTCCCTCCTCGCCATCGGAAAACCTGCGACACAAGCTGCACACACCGAATACCGTGAGTTCGCATATATGCAATAAACGAATTGAAAAATAAAAACAGCCAAACACTTCCGCAATCCCTGCACATAACACAACAGTCACAGTGAACACCGTTCCGGCCATGAGGCGAAGGAACGTTGAGAAAATTATGAGCAGTAAATGTCGCAGCGAGCGCTTTATGGTTGAGCTAGTCAACGCCAGCGCCAACGGTAATCGTATCCGCGATATCGATGGAAGATAAATTGATTATCTGTTTTAATTATCCTGGAAATTAAATCGAGACGATGCAAGACGATATGACCGTCACGCTGGTTCAGAATTTTTTCGGGATTGAGACGGAAACGACGTGTGAATTCCAGCGCGTATAACCCTTCCCTTAGCGATAGGGTTTAAATATTCGGGAGAACTCCTCGGGCGATCGCTTGACGCATACGCCTGTAGAAAATTATACCCACGGTTTTGCCGGCGGACGAGCGGACAGGTTCACGACATTCATAGTTTTCTGAATTAGTTCGATCTGCTCGGTGACATGAGCCGCGTTCACAGTTTCAGGTCGTGACACGCCAACTCTGAACTCATCTACTGCCTATGCTTCTATAAACGCGACCCCCCCAAACGTAATTTACGCGTAATTTACGTGTTTCGGGCCATTTGAGATTTACGCGTAAAACGTATAGTACAATGGGATTTCACCATAACCCTGAGCGGCGATTATCACTGTTAAAATCCATCGAGAGCGGTGATAACCACCACACAATTCCGATATGCAATAGCGCCTTCATTGGGCTTTGAAACTAGCATATATATGCATATGATCATGTTTCAATCCGTAGCAGACGAGCCGAGAGGCGAGAGCAGATGTGCAGATCAGCAGAAGTGCAGAACCTACAGAAGAGGTGTAGAGCAGGGCAGAGGCGGCAGACAAAAGAGCACAAACGGCAAAAGAAAATGATTTCAGTTTTGATGTTATAATGCTCTGATTGCAACAAACAGTATATCATTGTGTTCGTCTACGAAATACCTATTTGTATGCAAAGTTTCAGCCGGAAAGACCTCGTGACTCAAAAGTTGTTCACATATCAAGAAACCCTATTATTTTCGGTTATGAGCCTTGGCGTTTTTAAACTGCGTTTTGCGTTCCTGGAACGAGGAGTCCTCTTCGTCCTGGCGCTGGCGAACACCCGGGCACGCAGCAATGCCGGCAGCCTTTGTCCCACTGATATGGCAACAGATTCGACCGGGCGTCCCATTGAAAGTTTTATCACAAAACAAGCAAGTCGCCTCCTCCTTAGGGGAGCCGCGTTTCCCCGCAGGATAAAACTGCTTGTTGCCTAGTGAATCCCGCCTCGGCTTTGCGACTCGAACGAAAACCCACAGGAAGTCGGTTTTCAAGTTCACTGTGCGTTCACGGGGAGCTGGCCTTGCGCTTGCCGTTCCTCCACACTCCTCCTCCTCAAGCTGATCATGATCATCATCAGGCGCAGATCGAGATGGTGATGGTGGGTGTTCTTCACCAATGTCGGTCATACTTAATAATAGAGTTGTCCCTCGCCCGGAGACGGAACACCCTGGCTGCCAAAAGAAAGGACAACGGCCGCATCAACGCATCTGATCTCATTAGCAAATCTGTGACACTGTTGACTGTAGTCTGAACGAAGTCTCGCGCTGGACACGAAATCGCGTAAAATCTCAGATTTTACGTCATTCGCGTAAAATCGTGCTAAAACAGGGTACACGTAATTTACGCGTAATTTACGTGTTTCAGGCCATTTGAGATTTACGCGTAAAGCGTTTATAGAAGCATAGTCTACTGCTAGGTCTACTCTGGAACCCGAGTCTCCGGACCGAAATAGCGCGAATATTACTTAGGGTTTGTAACGCAGATTGAGCTTATGGGCGTCCGGAGAAATATTCAACTCTCAGACCATAAACATATCGGCATCATGAGCCAGTCGGGAGCGAAATACGTTGTTGAGCTGCCGACTGCCGAGGTCCGTAAGAAAAAGGTAGACATTTATCGTCTAAATTCTGGCTTTTGACGAGAAAGACCAGAGTTTAGACGAGCTCCACAATCATCAAGTAACGCAACCCTCGAATCGAATCGCGGGTAGCCGCGCGAAGCGCGGCTCGTCTAAACTCTGGGGACGAGAGTACTGCTAGGTCTATCTGCTCGATACCTTCACGAGTATGACCGTCATCTAATAATGTCCCGCGCTGCCATCCCCATTACGACTCGGACGTCGGACTGCTGAACTGCACTTTTTTTTTCTTCACATTTTCAGTGTGATAAATCAGCCAGTGTCGAAGACGACGAAGAGGCCAAGTGCTTGAGATACAGGCTCACTTCCTTAGATCCGTCTTGTCGGCCTCGGCACCATAGTTACAACTGCGTTTGGACCTCGCTCCCTGTACAACCGGCAGGTGGCTCAGAATGCTGCTGTCACCGCAGTTAAAGCTCGGATCCTGTGCAACCAGTGACAGGTGGTTACCCCACGGTATGTTCACAATGCAACGCGACCAGCACACAAGTTTTGCTGAGTGCATGCTGGTCACTCATCACGAGGAAACCAGGTTGTGCTCATCGCCTGCGTGCCCATCAGCGCTACACATCCGGAGTTGGACGCGAAACTAGCCACGCGCGGTCGAACTAGGCGTCAGTTGCTTACAAGACGCACCTGTTTACGACCGATCGCTTTGCATAGGTTGGTCTAGCTAGGTTTGTGGAGTTCGAAGTTAGCTGGTTTCCATCGCTGTAGCGCACGTTTTTTCTTGTCAGGCCCTATGCGGCAAAGATCGCAAGCGCATGCATGCGATGTCATTCGCGCCCCTAATGGCTGTATAGCAAGATTGTCTTTGGAATAGTACATTAGGCTTCTTATGCCGAGCGGAATATTCACTCTTTTCAGCGGTACATGCTTTGTAAACTCGCAAACTATATCATTGACTGGCCGCGTGTCCTGCTACCGCAGGCCTCGGGCGCAGGACCCTCGGAGGTGTAGCAGCCCGCAGGAAGGTTCCGTGGAGACCCCGGGGGAGCCGCCCGTTCGGCGGACACACCCGTCCTGTGCTGTGCTCTGCAGGGGAGAGCCTCGACCTTGCCAACGACAAAGCTCGACAGGGGTAACGTCCCCTGTCCACTTCTGTGTCGCAGGCAGAGCCTTCGGCAAGTTTTACTCCTCTTGGAAATTCATGTCGGCACCTGAAGGGTTCCATCCCCGAAGTCTGGAGACCGAACGCTGCCGAGAGGGTCACGAGAGGGTCATAAAGTCAGCGAGTCCGCCACATGAAACAACCTGTCGTTAGCCAGCATCGAGGACAAGTTGACGCCTGCCTGGGTGTACATGCAGTTCTTTCCCGTTCCTCCTACTGTGGGGTGAGCTATTAGTACCTTATACCAAAATTATACAAACCTAACAGCCATATATCACGACAGAAGTGGGTTGAGCTACAGTAGTAACATACCAGCCCTACCCCGTTCAGTTGGGTGCACTCTCCACCAGTATCCGAACCAGATTAGAGTTTAGGGTTTAACAAAACTCTTCCGTGCTAGTGACTGCGTCGAGGCGATGACGATGCCCTATCTTATTCTCCTAGTTGTCGGTGTTTGTAAGTTGCTGGAACCTTCCAGGACTGCAGCCAGGTGCATCAGGACCGCTTATCCCCTGCCAGCCCGGGCAGGCTGATCCGCGGCTAATCATTGATTATAAAACCTTCCAGTCAGCATGCTCCGTGCTGCGCGTTTGAGCTGTGCGCGCTTGGGTGCGACCAGCAGGGCAGCGAGTGGGGTCGTCGCTGGAGAAAGCGTCGGTCAAGAGCAGTCGCAACGCGATTTCTATCAGATTAACAACCTTTACGACACGATCTCTGGCCAGGACAACATCCACCACGGGTTCTACCCCCACCTTGCCCGCGATGGGCGCGAGCTCGTGGTCCTGGACAACGTCCAGGCGTCGATGGCACTCACACAACGGATGATCGCGCTCGGAGGCATCGATCGCACGTCGAAGGTCCTCGACCTGGGGTGCGGCAAGGGGCTTTCGTGCTCTACCATCGCCAAATTGACCGGCGCGTCATGCGTCGGCGTCGACCTCACGCCGAAGCACATCGAGCGGGCCAATGCGCTCGCGGCGACGACGGCGGGCATCGAGCGCGGCCAGCTCACCTTCGTCGAGGGCAGCTTCACCGAGCTGCCCTCCGAGGCCCTCGCGCTCGGGCCGTTCAGCCACGTCTTCTCGCAGGTAGCCTTCTGCCACGTGCACGCCGAGCTGCCGGCCATCCTTGCGCAGGTCAAGCAAGCGCTCGCGCCTGGCGGCGTCGCCGTTATCAACGACATGCTCGGCGCCAGCGGGCCTCCCGCAAGCGAGGACGACGTCGCCGACGCCGCGGCAGTCTACCGGCGGCTTCACTTCGAAGTGCTCCATGGCCACCAGGCGTGGCGCCGCATCGTGGAGGAGGCGGGGTTCACCCTCGAGCATTACGAGAACTGGGATGCGCACATGCTCAAGAGCTACGAGGATCGACGCGACAAGGCGGAGGCCCTCGGTGCAGAGATGGCCGACGGCACACCGCTGGCGACCAACTTCGAGCAGACGGTGAGGGCCGTCCGAGCGCGGCAGATTGGGATGAACTTCGCTATCCTCACCGTCGACTGACGGCCGTGGTCTTGCTAGTATCATGATGACTCGGACGTGCGGTGGTGAGGTCTCTAAGTCCTGAGTTCGCACCCTAGTAAGGATACTAGCGCTGGCAGAGGTGGCTGAAATGTCGACCTCCGGGGAGTTGGTATTTGCGGTTTTTGATGTCGAATTGGTAATCAGCGGGTGGCAAAACCCCAGAAACCACACTTGGTTGAATAGTTTTGAACAAATTACACAAAACTGCAAGTACACTGTGGAGTTAAAATTATCATCTCAACTTTGTAACCAGAACCTCGTTAGAGGCCTATGATAACTCAAAAGGCGCAGCACGACGACCTGCGTTGTGATAAATGGGTAATGAAAGCCAGATCCTACAGGAACGTGATGTTTCAACATGAATCATCGACTTCAAGATACCGTGGGGAACATCATGGGTGCACGAGTTTTGTTCCCCAAACGCCCAAAATGTCTGAAGCCGTAGTGGGTCCTTGCCATGCATCAGTTGCGTCGTGAATGCATCTTGGCGCCCTCGCGACCCCGCTTTCGGAATGAATATTTGATAACACAAATTATGTTCGTACCAGTAATTACGACGAGTGGTGACTGCTAGTCTGTGTGGCATGCAATAGTTGCAGTCGTGTCACGTGACCATGAGCATTCCGTGTCACAATCGAGCGAGTGTCGAGCGTAGACTCGCGATACGACTCAGATCCCGATTTGCGGGTCTCGGTCTGGGTATGCGATGTTGCGCTGGTATATAATTGGCTGATATTAGTAGTTTCGCTCACTTGACGAGAATATTCAAATACGACACCAAGCTTCAAATTCATTCATTCCCAGCAGTGGCCGATTTTGGCGGCCGCTCTGCGTGCTGTCCAGTAACTTTCAGACTCGCGAGACTGACTTTGATTAGTATTGCTCGATAAGCACTTTGTGCTCTGATTGTTTACCCGGGGGTGGTGCTTAGTTACCATCGGTGGCGCTAGCGCTGCGTTTCAATTTCGGTAAAAGTGCGCTGGACGGTGGCTGTCTAACCCGCATCCTTGAGCATTTTACTTTCACCTCACCAGCGTTTACATGTTTGCTAATTTGATTATATCGCGCGACTGGAAATGGTCCCGAGTGGGACCCGATTTCGGTCTTTACCGACCATGCTGTTGAGGTTTTACTTCTCCATCCAAAAAGTAGAAGAGCGACTAGGGCTTGTCCCTGGCGGGATCTTTCCTCGGTCGTCTTTGCCGGCCATGTTATGGAAACAAGGTGATATGTTTTAAGGGGTCCGGAGCTTATTTAGTTCGCTGAACTGTCCGTAATTTGCAGGTTGGACGTCTGCTTATTTTGCCTCAAGCAACCGCAGAATCGGAGTGTCCTGTGGGATTCGCGGAACTCTACATTTCAAGGTGCGTGTGTCTTGTGTGGCAGATTATTTTCCTTCTCTTTTTTAGAAAGTCTATAAACGCGGCAGAAGCATTAAAACTCTTGGCTCTACCACCTACTGTTTGAGCTGCAATTATTGTGGTCAACTTCATTTGAGAAATAGAAAAACCCAACATCGCCCATAATTTTGAAGATAACAGCATCCATAATTTATTACCAGTTGATCCACTTCCAACTATCGAAATGGCGAAATCATCATTCAATGTTAGTGTAAAGGTCGGTATTACTTCACCTCCAAATCGTCTTGAGTAGTCTTTATTTTGATTAACACTTCCAGCATTATATACAAGTTCTTCGTTCATCAAATCTTGAACTTTTAGAATAAGAGAATCTAAAGTATAATAGCCTTATGGTATGTAGTTCGCAAAAGATTTTGTTTGAACATTATTGACACCCGCATTTGTTGTAGAATAGTATTCTGTCCAGAGAATTGCATCGTTATCATCTTCTCTATTATTAAAAAAAGTGTCATGGAGGCACCGACTTTTGCCCCCTATAAGGGGGGCAGCGGTACCGTCTCTAGTCACCCCTCGACCTGAGGTGCCACGTCATCCTTGCATCGTTCGCTCTCCGATAATAAAACAGCCTAAGTATTTATTATCTCATCTTAGAGTTTGCACCGTTTTTCGGATCGCCTCCGACGCTCTGTTTTCCTTCGTCCGTGCGAGATATATAATATGCATTATATATATGTTACGAGATGAGCCCGCGCCCGCCGGTATATACCGGCCGATTTTCGTAGCGTCGCTCGTACGATATCCCCCGGCATGTGCCTGGCCTCGTGCCGATTGGCATGACCCCTGCGGTATGAGCCCGCCATCGGTACAAAGCTCCCCGTACTCACCTACAATTGGCACAGCCACTGCACTGACCGTATGAGGGGTGCTGGGACATGGTTTGGGGTTGTTTGTGCATGGTTTAGGGGTGTTGGGGGATGGTTTGGGTGTAATGGGGGATGGTTTAGATGGTTTGGGGTAATGGGGTGTGTTGGGGGATTGTTGTGTGTGTGTGTGGGGGGTAATGGAGGATGGTTTCGGGGCATGGGGGATTGTTTGGGTGTAATGGGGGTAATGGGGGATGGTTTGGTGTGTAAGTTGGGGATTGTTTGGGGCAATGGGGGTAATGGGGATTGGCTTGGGGGTCGGGGGGGTAATGTGGGATGGTTTGGTGTGTGTTGGGGATTGTTTGGGGTAAGGGGTAATGGGGGATTGGTTTGGGGGTGTTGTCCCAACTCACACCCCTCACACCCCAAACAATCCCCCAACACACTCCCAAACCACCCCTCATCCCCCCCATACACCGCAAACAATCCCCCATTACCCCCCAAACCATCCTCCATTACCCCCAAAACCATCCCCATTACCTCCCCAAAACAATCCCCCAACACACTCCAAACCTATCCCCATTACTCCCACCTACACCCAAACAATCCCCATTACCCCAAACCATCCCCCATTACCCCCAACCATCTCATTACCCCCCTCCCCCCTCATACCCCAAACACCCCCAACACACCCCAAACCAATCCCCATTACCCCTCCCCCCTACACCCCAAAACCATCCCCCATTGCCCCTCAAAAAAATAAATGAGGGAGTTTCCGCAAAGGCATTTGGCATAAATCCTCTTGTCATACCCTTACCGATTTTGACGATTTTCATCAATTTTCGCATATTTTTTTCTATATACCAATCTATACATACCAATCTTCATATATAAGAGAGTTTCCCCCAAATCAACTTCAAACATTCAAAATGATCAATATTGTACAGTAATCACTCAGTTATAAGGAACTCCTATGCTAAGGAACCAGCCAGCCTTTCGGGGGGAGGGGGGAGGGGGGGGGTACCCAAGTTGATGAGAAAAGCTGGCTGGAATTTTTTTGTTATGGAATCACCCTGAAATAAGAAATATGGTGTTGGCTGCCTATCTTAAGGGGCATTTCATACACTTCATATATATTAAGAAATCTAGGCTGGAAATTTTACAAAAATGGTGTAGGCAAATGCTATTTTTATCAGATTTTTTAATAAAACTCTGCAAAAATCAAGGCACAGTGCAATATGATGCTTAGGTTCATACGACACTACAACATTATACATTCACCCAGAAAGGCTAAGTCCTGCTTTAATTCTTTCAACTGTGCACGACTCTCAGGGTCCATTTTCTAGGTTTTGAAAATTTTAAGAAATGTGGCTGGCTATGTACGGATGGCACGTGGATGGCTATGGAATATGCTGGC
>LGRX02000738.1:45569-69791 GCA_001247695.2 Cymbomonas tetramitiformis | reverse complement strand
GAGAAAAGCTGGCTGACCTAGAATTTACGGTTTTCTTATAGGTGGGTGATTACTGTATATGCAAACTTGAGTTTCCCCCGAAAATCCTCGATAACTTTCAAAATAATGCTTAAACCCTAGAAATTCTCGGTGAAATCGAAAAATTAGAAAATTTGATAAAAATGAAAATTTGGTGAAAAAATCTAAAAAAAATACTTTTTTGTAACGGTCAGCCTGCCCGAGCCCTGAGCCACCCCTGAGCCACCCCTGAGCGAGCCCTGAGCGAGCCCTGATCGCGTCATACACAACTTTCTCATATCATACTCAAAATTCATTTATGATAGATGAATCTTGACTAAAATTTGGTGAGCATTTCAAATATTATACTTAAAAGCAACAGTTCCGTTTCGTTTCGTTCGCCCGAGGTAACCGCTTCGTTCGAGGTAGTCGCATCGAGGTAGGGTTTGGTTTGGTTTCCCTAAAGTCCTAAGTTCCTAAAGTCCTAAAGTCCTAAAAGTCCTAATTCCTAAAATTCTTATTCGTATTTTACTTTCTTGATATTGCACAGCCAACAAGCTAATCTGCAATTGTTTTTTGTATGTCCTCTATCATTATCAATTCTGTCCAATGTAAAAATTCCTTGATGTAATTCGCAACCACAAGCAAAACAGATATTCTTTCCTGATTCGATGATATCTTTGACATCTCCAGTATTAAGATCACATGTCCTGTACTTCTTATCATCTTGTACTTTGTAACCGTTTATTTTATTGTTGATAAATGTATCTTGATAATCCACATCAACCTTTTCATTTTGCGAATCTCCAAATACAATATAGTCTTTGTTCGTTGTCCTTGTCAATGCTGTGTATAACATTCTATTTGTCATTTTTTCTAATTCCCAAATACAAAACAAGAAGTCAAATGTTTGCCCTTGTGATTTATGAATTGTCATAGAAAGCATTTTTGTCTTTATGATTTTTAAAAAAGTCTGTTTGTTTGAATGAGTCGTAGCGTTTTTTTTCTTGATAACTAGCGTATCCTACAATAGAGTTCATTGTTCTTTATATAATTTACCATAGAATTTTATTTGCGAAATAACCAGGACTTTCAATTATATTTAAATCTTTCTTGTGTCTAATTCTATACAATCTTCGTCGTTCATTTGCATATTCTATACCTTTTTTCCAAAATGTAAGTTGGATAATCCTTATACCGAATGTCACCGATTGATGCAAGTTTTTTTATTATCTCTATTGAAAACATCAATCTTCTTGTTTTTAACAGTACTCGGTTTGATTGTAACATTCAACTTTGTAGCTCGATCATATGAATATTGTGTAATCTTGTACATGACTTTTATTATAATGTTATATTTTCTTTATTGTCATTCTCTAATTCGTCTTTTGACATCAAATTTCGTTTACAATTGATACACAAACAATCAATATCGGTACATCGTGATCTTCGAACATTGTATGAAATTGCGTGAATTAACAAAATCAAAACGTTACAAAGTGAAATGATATCACAAATTTCCATTTACTATAAATTTACATATTATTATTATCAAGGTCCCGTGTATGTATAAATTCCATTGGATACAAAATCTACATCGTGTGTTATAGGATTTTGGAAATATATTTTTGTGGCGGCATTGGCTGCTAAGCCTTGTGAGCTGTGAGATGAGATTACTCTCGTGTTACCATTTTCGTCAACAATAGTGCCAGCTTCTTCTATTGAATAAATATATTCTTCATTAGACAAAGGTATCGTATTCCCATCCGAGTCTAATATGAAAAACCATTGATGTGTTGAATCTCCCCAATCGGCGTGTCTCTTGAGTTGTATCGAAACAACAGGTATCGCTTCTATAACAATAGTGTGGTTGTTTACGGTATCGCTCGATACAAAATTATCCAGACATTAACCTTGTATGTGGATAAGTCGTTTGTTTCAAGGTCATCAAAATTATTCAAATTGATAACTACAGAAGTTGCACTAATATTTTCAGGAATGACTTCAATAGAAAACTCATCTTCGTGAATTAGCGTTCTTCGTTGATAATTCGGAATCCCAAGCATTGTAGGGGGGTTTGATTGACGTCGTGCTTTATAAATCATGGACATTTACTTTAATACAATATTTTATTTGGTAGACTATGTATATGTTTTGTATCGAAGTACCAGTGTTTCTTTGTAGTTGTTCTGTTTTCAATTTGATAAATTGTATCGTCCTCGTTTTCATGCCTTGTGTAGATCGGATTAATGTAGACTTCGTTTGTAGCTAGTCCATCTTTGTTTTTTTGTTTTTGATTTATGTCCATTTTTAGTTTGTGTTACATTTGTTGTGTTTGATTCATCCAATTTCCAAAAGTAATAACACGCTGTATCGAAATCGCTTTCAAAAAAATATCTTGCTTGATGTCTTTTTGCTCATTGCAAATGATCCGATGGAACCATTACTCATAAATTTGAATTCTGGGTACTCTATTACTCGTTCAAAAAATGTGACCAAATAATCCTCTTCATATGTGTTTGATGCTAATAATTGATATTTGATTTCATAATCGATATCTTCTTTGGTAAGATATTCTAAAAATCCATTTGAATACCATCCGTTACCTCTCGCAGGTAATCGGTTTCTTGTAAGTATGTAATAGAATCCTTCTTTCGACGTGTCGCATTTTGCAAATGGTTCAACACTGTCGATCACCAGATTTGATGCTTGAGTTTTTGACACCTGAAGGTTTTGAGAAACCATACCACAAATGGAAGGGTATTAGACCGAATATGTTTCTCTTTATAGATGATTGTCAATCAACACCTTTATTTCGTTGTCAAAAATTTCTCAATCTAATAACAAGACATAGGCATATAGCTCCATTCCCAGAAGGTTTGGCATTAGGCTTACAAGTGTTCACCTGTATACAGAATTATAAAAGCCAGTATGGAGGCTGCCCTCGCACCGTGAAAAACAACTGTACCACATTGATATTGTTTTCAATGAAAGACAAGGCTGAGCTTCGTGAGTGCTTTCAATCAGTTGCTGGTGAGATCGATGAAGAGACTTTTTACGAGGTATACGAATATGCTACAAAAGAACCGCATTCATTCTTGTTGATTGACCTACATCCCAAAAAGGAACACGCATCTCGATTCCGAAAAGTTTTTGACGAATTTATTATTATAGACGAAACCCAAATTTAATTTCTGTGGTTATATTAAAATGGAAAATATTCCTGAAAATATTGAAAATAATACTGAAACTACTGAATCTCCAACTGAAATAAATACTATAGAGTCATTAAAATCAAAACGAAATTTTACAATGAGTGACGCTAAACTCGGACAGCTTAAGATAGCGAGACAGCGTGCATCTCAAGTACGAAAAGAACGAGCTATAGAACGAAAAGAAACTCTTAGGAAATCAAAAGAACCTGAAGTTAATAATGTTGTTGAACAAGAACTTCTCGAACCCGAAGAACCTATAGAAGAACCAAAAGAAGAATTGCCTCAAGTTCCTATAGAAGAAGAACCAGTAACTCATGTACCATTAAAACGAACTCCAAATTTTACTAAAAATGATAGTGGAATAATGATACTGAACTTTTTAAAATCTTGCATTATAGTATAAAAAGATGACTAAACATTATATACATATCAATTCTATCCATCGACAAGATCATGAGAGTAAGTCAAACCTTACCGTTTTCTTGAATCCTCCAATTCAAAATTGTTGGAGGTCTGCTTTAAGTGTTCTTACAACAATCGATACTTTTTATAATATAAAAGAAGGCGTCAATGATAAAATATTTTGGGTTGAACGTACCGATACCTATAATCCAACAAATGGAGTATTTGTAAACTCGGCATCAAAAGAGTTTTATAACATGATTCAGCCTGGATATCATTCATTGGAAAGATTAACAATATTGGTTACGAACGCATTAAATGAGAATCCTGTTTATCAGGTCGGCGGAAATGGTACAAAAACCTATACGAGACAGGTCGGTGCTGGTAACACAATAGCAACGTATTCGGTAAACACTGATGAAGATTTTACAACAAGTATTATAGGTACTCAATCAGGTGCTCAACAAAAGTTTTGGTCGATTCTATTTAGATCCATGGATAATGATTTTCCTGAAAAAATCGAACAAACCCCTTGGCATCTTTTAGGTTTCAAGCAATCACAAGCGAATTCAACCATCGTCTTACTCGTATCAGGTACACCATTAAATGAGAACGATAATACAGAGGCAGATCGTGCACTAATATCAACTGGGGTATCACGGGAATCGCATCCATATTTTTATGTATATTCTCAAACATTAGGGACGAACTCTCGCCAGACACAAAAATCTATAGGCAATACTATAGGAACGATTAACTCACATCATTTTGCCACAATTCCGATAAATGTGAATAGATGCTCTTGGATACACCATAATAATCTTACAGATACAAATTTTGAATGGCACGAACTTAACGGGACATTGTCAAGTTTCGATATACAAATACTCGACGAAAGCTTATATGAATTTGCAGATGATGCACACGATAATTTTACTTGTACTATTATTATAGAGACACACGAACCGAGAAATGAAATTCAAGAACGTAACACTTTGCTTTTCAATAAACAAGGATATAGATTAGCTCATCCTTGTTAAAAAAATAATATATTCATATAATATATAAAACAATATGTCTGGTATTCCAAAAAGTTTAATTCTCAATCAAAAAGTCAAATCGATTCCTCTCAAACGCAAGGTGATTGAATTGCTACCTGCTAATAGTTCTTCTTCAACTCAATATTCTCCTACTTCAAATTCGAGAATTATTTTCAATATTCCAGCGTACGAAAATTGCAGTCTTGATATGTCTCAAACGTTTCTCCGATTTCTCGCAGCTTCTTCAAGTGCAAATAATCTTTTCAAGGATGGTATCCCCGTATTTAATCGTATTTTGATTAAATCAGGAAACGGTTCGGTGATAGAAGACATTACCGATTTCCATCTTCTTGAGCGAGTTTTCAATCTTTTGAAAGACGCTACATCAAAATCGGTCGATGATACTTTAGAGGGATATTATGATTCAAAAGTAGACTCGACGGCACTTACTACTGCAGAAGTGGGAACTTTACAAGTGGCTGGTCGCACGTATGTCAAACGCTTGGCGAGTGGTCTTTTTTATAATGAAAATAGTCTACCACTTCATTTGATGTCTGGAGGGGGAGAATTTGCATTGTCCATTGAACTTTACCTTAACTCCGCTACTGAAGCTATGAAAGAAACGGCAACTACGGGTACTGCGATGGGTTATGCACTCTCAAACGTTATTATGCAACTCTATGTAACCGAACTTGAAAGTGATGTATGTCAAAAATATGATGAAGCTCTATGCTCTGGGCAAGCCTTGAAAATTCCCTTTTCTACTGTCCGATCGCACGTATCATCTTTGCAAGTTTATGGGGGAGGTTCGAGTAATCATAATTTGTTCGTCAGTGAATCTGTAAATGACCTTCAAAAAATCTTTACGATTCTTCGCGATAGCACTCAAGCTTCTACAGTCGACGGGAATGCCATAATTTTACTTGGTGGCTCTGAATCTACTTCTGTAAAATTAAATTCGTATCAATACAAATACAGTACAAATTACTTTCCAGCACAACGAGTAGACCTCGAAGCGGGCTCCACCCAGGCATTGATGAACGTCATGGATTCACTTTATATGGTAAAAAGTGGTACACCATTTTTAGCCACCAGTCGTGCTGCTGGACTCGTACCGAGATACGAGGTGGATGCTTTCATGTTATGTCAATCGTTCGAAGGATCTGGCGATAATAGATTGATTTCGGGGATGAACACATCTTCGAGCGGGAGTCCGATTCAGCTTGACTTGACGCTGTCCAATGCAGGAGCCTCAGTAGCTATACAAGTGTTTAATTTCGTTGAATCGGGATATAATCGTGTGATCAACCCAGGCGGGAGTGTTTCTCTCGTGAATTACGAATGAATTGTATTATACAGAAAAAACTATTCAAAAATAAATATTGTATATTATAGATAATGGACACATCGGTCATTGATTATGGTTCTCCATCTCTCACAAAAATGATTGATAACGATACAGGGAAAATTATTAAATTCATAAAGAAGCCTGAATATAATAGGGAGAAACGAAACCAATCGTATCAAATCGAAGCAGTTAAAAACAAATAATTAAAATCCCAATTTATGAAACGACTTGAGAAGTTAGAATTAAATAGTAGAGTATTTAGTGCATCTGTTATGAGGTTCGATTAAAAAGCAACAGATATAAAACCCTTGTATGATCAACTTGTAAAACAGTATGAAAATGATTATGACGAAAAAGTAATTCTCAAAGAAAGATTTAACACTATTGTAAATTGCATTATTAAATACCAATCTCAAATTTGAAAATTCTGAAAATTCTGAAAATATTATAGGGCGGATTCAAAAAAACATAACTTATACAAAAAGTACTTTAAGGAAATAGTTTCTGTATAATGTATAAATGAACAACTCGACTGAAATTAATTTCTCATCTAATATAATAACGATGCAATATAAAAACATCAAAGATAAACTATATTTCAAATCTGATAATGACAAACGATATAGACCTATCTTCAATTCTAAAAACAATATAACAAGCGACTTTACCAAGCTAATCAAATCTAACCCAACTCTACCTTTACCAAATACCAATTTCGATTATCTATTTGATACTTCCAAAAACAAGTTTATCAAACGCAGTAAAATTCTGGACAATCGATCGAGAACTGGTAAACTCGTTAAGAAATACAAAGATTTTTGAAATCAAGGATAATAAACTTCAACCCAAGAGAAATTTTGTAGATAAAGCAAACATCATTGCCCGAAATTTTCGTAAATATAAAGCGAGAAAAGCTTTACTTACACCAGTAGACAGTGCATTTGATAGTAGCTTTGAGGTTTACACAATAGATGTTGATTATTTCGATGAAAAGGTTACAGCTCAAGAACTTGTAAATCATTTACAAAACACTGACATATTCTACCAAATCATCCAAGTTTTACAAAAGGTTTTACGAAATGGTCCAAAAAAAATATTTCCATCTTTAAAAATTCAGGTGGAAAATGACAGAAGACATGACAAGAAGCGTGCAAGCCGAAATATGTAACACACCAAACGATTTTTTGACATATTTGTTTTATAACATTCACAAGATGTTATTAAATAGAGAATATCTAATTACCCAATCAGTTAAAGAACTATTTTTGAGTGTGTCGAAATGCAATGCGATCAAGGGGTCTTCACAAACCAATTCCCGAATCTATCAAGAATAAAAAAGCAATTGTAAATGTAAAAAATGATGATAAGTTTTGTTTTATTTGGTCAATATTAGCCTCAATGTATCCCGTTGAAAAAAACAGTGAAAGGGTCAGCAAATATACAGAACATTTCAATAAACTGAAGTACAATGAAAAAGATTTTCCCGATGGAAGTTAATGGCTGTCACATTTTGAAATTCGAAAAAGATAATGAGTTATGCATTCATATTTATACAAGCGAATCCGATGGAAAAGACATAAGACCTTATACAACCACTCGCTTTGAGCAATTTCGATCATTTGGGTGATTTTCATATGGTATCATGGTTGTCAATTTGCAGGTTTATAGTGGTTTGTAGTTAACAATTTTGCTGGGTACATACCTTGGGTACATCGACCTTTAGGTACATTTATGGATGGTGTAAAAGGTCAACTCAAAATTTGGAGACCTATGTTGAAAAGTTCACGAGCTGCGCTTTCTGGAGTGTCATGTCAAAAAGTGCATCCGACTTCGTCTTCACCGAGCAAAATGGCTTCAAAGTTCAGCAACGTTTCTTGATCACGAACGAAACATGTGGAAACAATTATTCAGCAAGGGGTATGGTCGCCATAGTGGTCCAGTGCGCGACCGTCCATGTCCCATCTTGAACATACGTGTCAAATGTTATATTTCCATCCTCGACGATGACTTGAGGCCAAAGTGCGGTGTCATGGATGTCAATATGGTGCATGATATGTCGAAAATGCTTGGGTACATGGGGATGTACCCAAGAAGGCTTGGGTACATCGCAATGTACCGCAGGGTAGTGGACATAAGCCACCATCACAGCCAGTTCGTACCATTCCAGTGCCTATGATGGAGGAGCTAAAACGACAGATCATCAAATATGTCGAACTGGGTATCCTTCGTCCGTCATCATCACCATATGGATGTCCAATCATTTTCGCTCCTAAGCCAGGGGGGAAGTGGAGGATGTGCTGTGATTATCGAGCCCTTAATAACATTACTATAAAGGACACGTATCCACTGCCACCTCACGATACCCTTCTTGAACAGCTTAAAGGTGCACGATGGTTTAGCAGATTTGACTTCAATCAGTTCTTCCATCAGATTCATATACACCCAGATGACATTCACAAAACAGCAATACGTACCAGATACGGTTCCTATGAGTGGACAGTAATGCCTTTCGGGTTAACTAACGCTCCTGCAACCGCTCTCCGTGTTGGAAATCGAGCATTCTTTGACTTCATCGATCAGTTCTTGGTCAATTTCATGGATGACACCATAGTGTACAGTCCAGATTTTGACAGCCACGTGAAGCATGTTCGACAGTTCTTACAGCGCTGCAGAGATCACCAGTTCTACATCAGGCCTTCTAAGGTTGAGTTGTTCGTCAGATCCATCGATTTTATCGGCCACCATATCTCAGAGGCAGGCCTATCTATCATCAAAGACAGAATCCGTGCAGTCATGGCTATTCAGCCTCCAGTGTCGTATGGTCCAACCGTTGGTAAACAGCCTCTCCGCCGTATGGCTAAAGATGGCAAGTCATCCCTTCGGTCATTCTTGGGCATGGTCGGCCAGTTTAGGAGATTCATACCAAAGTTCTCCAAGATTGCCGAGCCGCTCAATCGTCTCCTTAAAGATAATGCAGAGTTTGTCTGGGAATCTGAGCAGCAGAAGGCATTTGATAATCTCAAAAGTGCCATCTGCCATGCTCCAGTACTACAGCTTCCAGATCAGAAACTGCCATCTATTATGGAGGTCGATGGATCAGGCACACACGTTGGTCAAGTGGTATTACAGGATCAAGGAAAAGGTATGAAGCCATGTGGCTATCACAGCGTCACTCTTTCTGATACACAGAGACGCTGGCCTATTCCTGAGATCGAGCTATTTGCCATTGTGGAGGGCTTCCGATTCTTTCGCCACATCTTGCTGGGAGCTCCTGAGACCATTGTTCGCTCAGATCATCAGCCACTGGTTTATTTCCAGTCCAAATCCACACTAAGCCCCAAACAGGCGAGGTGGTTGGATGAGCTCTCCGAGTACAACTTCCGAATAGAGCACATTTCCGGCGAGAAGAATAAGGTTGCAGATGCACTCACCCGTATTTCTACACTCTTTGAACTCACTGATTGTCTGCAACATATAGACATCAGCGAGGTTCCAGTCATTGACATACCGTCTACAGATTCTACATTCATTGCTCTTATATCTGCATCATCAGCTCATCAGCTTCACGACATTATTATATCTCAGTATGATCGTGACACATTTGCACAGACTATATTATCTAAGCTGGCATCATCGACATCATCACAGTCAGTCAGCAATTTCGAGCTCATTCAGGGGTTGATTTATCGCAAGACCATATATGGCAGACAGCTTTACATTCCACCTACTGCCAAAGTTCCTACAGATGACGGTGAGATCACACAGCTTCGCCACATTCTACTTCATGAGTGCCACTCAGCCACTATTTCTGGTCATGTAGGCAAAAATCGCATGCTCCATCTATTGCGTAGCCGATATTATTGGCCAGGAATGACGAAGGCAGCCATTCAGTACATTCGGGAGTGCCCCGTGTGTCAACGCCAGAAAACGAGGAGACACAAACCTTATGGTCAGTCACATATACGATATTGTGTGCCTAAGACAAAATGGCTTGATGTATCTCTTGACTGGATTACTGACCTGCCTATCACCACTAATGGGCACGACAGTATATTTGTGGTAATGTGCCAATTCTCTCATCGCTGTCATCTCATTCCCTTCAGCATGACCTGGACTGCTCAGCGTACTGCTTCAATATATATGCAGCATATCTTCAAGCTCCATGGTCTTCCGAGGAACATCATCTCAGATCGAGACCCCAGATTTACTTCTACATTCTGGCAAACACTGTGGAAATCTACTGGTACGAGATTGTCTATGACGTCTTCACACCATCCACAGTCGAATGCAAGCAATGAGAGGAGCCATGCCTTCATTGAGGACATCCTCAGGTATTTTTCATTTTGTTTGATGCATGATTCACCATCCTCTGGTTTATAAACTGATTAGATAGTATTTTTCTCCTCAGGTGTTGTTGCAACGATACTTCAGCCAATTCGTGGGAGGACAAGTTGCCTCTGGTGGAGTTTGCAATTAACAACACGGTTTCTGCTACTACTGGTTATTCACCATTTTATCTCGACTCGATGGCGCAGCCACTTTCGCCTCATGATCTGGCAATCACTATTCCGCCAGAAGCTCCTGTTCCAATACAGAATGCTATTCGAGATCATTTTGACCAGTACTCGGCTGTACATGCCAACGCGGTAGACAACATTTCCCGAGCAGCAGAAATTAGCCAAGCCAGATTCAATAAGACTCACATGCCCCGGCAATATGCAGTAGGGCAGAAAGTTCTTCTACGGACCGAGTTTATCCAATGGACTGGTTTGACAGAGGCAGGCAGACACTTTAAACAGCCATATATTGGACCGTTTACCATATCTAAAGTGCTCAGCCATGGACGTGCTTATGAGTTAGATTTCGGGGATCTCGATATTCGTATCCATCCGGTTCAGCCTGTATCCAGAATAGAGCTGTATAATGACTCGATTCAAGCACCTTTGCCTCTGCCACAGATGATCACCGAAGAAGGGCAACCACTGTTTGAGATATCACACATACTCTCAGATAAGATCACTAGAGGTGTCAAGTACTATTTAGTGCGATATGCAGGCTACGGCCCTGAGCATGACACCTGGGTCAAAGCCACAGAGCTGACCAATGCAGCAGATATGATAGCTGCCTATGAAGGCTAACATTATGTTAAGCCTAGTGCCCTTACTTCTTGTAATATATACTAATACATGTCGATCATCTATATACCTTGCTCTTAATGTTTTATCATTATGTTGCATAGAAGCAGGAAATTGATCCTTCCTTGCTAAAGGTGTAGTGAGCCTTGTACCAAATCATACCCTTGCACAGATACGCATACATGCGAGATATCATATCTGTGGATAAATAAAAACTGCTAAGCTACCTTTGCCAGACCATGGTTTGTCATTCGGATCAATGGCCAGTAATCCGCGCTACCGGATACTGAGGTGGACGGAGTTGTGATCCTGAGTTATGCTTGACACACATAACTAAAACGAATTTCACATTAGTACGTTGTCGAATCCACTCTATGAAATGTTCGTCAAAGCGCGCGTACCGGACCAAATATTGAGGAGTTGAGCAGACCGCGGGTGCAGGATTATAAATCCAATCTCGTTAAGCAGGGCCACTCCGTTTGCATTAAAACAAGCCCCAAAAATCGGGCTCCCCATGCTGCCTTTGAACCTCCATAGTAGCTTCAGGAGGGGAGGAAGGGTTGGGTGCACTATATAAGGCCGAGAATCGTTCGTTAAAACGTCGATCGTCGTTCGCAAAGGCGTCGACGGCAAGCGCAAATATCTATCCGTAACGTAAACCTCGGATACCTTGAAACGTCACTCTCAAATACGATACGCAATTCATGGATACCTTGAAACGTCACTCTGAAATACGATACGCAATTCATGGGAGCTACATCCTAAGAACTGTAAGGCTAAATGCCTAAGGTGAGGGTTTAAAGTGGACTCAGTTCCCCCCAATATCCTAAAACACCTTGAGGGACGCCTCATCGGTGTAAGAAGACTGGTACCAGCACAACAACAAAGACATCAAAGACATATACAAAGGTATGCACCTTTTATTGTGAGGTCACAACTCTTTTAAGAGGGGAGATCTGTCAGGGTTATGACCGATGACATATGTGTCATACATGTCATACGTGTCATACGTGTCATACGTGTCATACATGTCATACCATGTCATGTCATTTCATGTCGTGTCATGTCATATATTATAATGACAGACAGTCGTCAGTACGGTCGACTGTGACATGAACAGTCATACTATCTGTCATCCACTCACCTTGAGTGACACCTGTCATCGAGAGGCCAGGTACTGGCATCGAGATGGCAAAGCAAGATTAGTCTTGAAGAACCGAAGTGTTCTGAGAAGACTCATCTTCGCTTCAAGCATGAATTGAACAAGCATGCGGGTATCACATGGCTTATTCGATCAGCCGATACTGATTGTTCACCCAATGCCTCGGGTTCACAACCCAATTGTGGTAGCACTTGAGAAGTGCGGGGCATTGGCGTATATGAGGAAGCGTTGAGCTTCAGCAGTAACTTCGGGAGAAGCGACTGCACTCATATCCACACTTACGCTGCGCGTGCTGTTATCGTTCAATAATAGCCGTGCTATCATATCGCTTACTTAGCGATCCCTATCACGAAAGCAAGAAAGTCAATATGAAACGAATTACAAGTGATCCTGAAAAATTCAAACTCATTTGTCAAAAGGGTGAATTTCCGTACGAGTGGTTCGATACATATGAGAAATTTGTTGAATCTGTTCCCGACAGACAAATTCTACAACAATATGACACAATCAGATATGAGTGATGAGACATATTATAATATGATGAAGACTATCGATGCATTCAAGATACAAAATTTTGAACAATTTCACGATTTGTATTTAGATCGAGATGTATATGGATTATCCGATGTAATGGAAACATTCAGGGAGCTGTCAATGGAAACATATGGATTAGATCCTTGCTTTTACGTGGGCACACCTGGGCTTGCTTGGGATGCAATGTTAAAGCATACAAGTGTCGAACTTGAACTGTTGACCGATAATGATATGTATATGTTTTTTGAGAAAGGAATTCGTGGCGGAATCTCAAAAGCGGTCTTGAGAAATGTTGAAGCGAACAATAAATACTTACCTGATTACAACAAAGAAAAAGATAGTAATTATCTAATGCATGTAGATGCGAACAACTTGTATGGACACGCAATGGTAAGACCATTACCTTGTAAAGACTTTCACTGGACACAACCGAAATCAACTGATGAATGGAAAACCATTATCAAGAATCACAATGAAGACAGTGATACGGGATTTGTTTTGGAAGTCGATCTGGAATATCCCAAAGAACTACACGACTTACACAATGATTACCCGATGGCACCCGAACATATGAATATCAAAGAAGCAGAAATTAGCGATTATTAAAAAAGTATCTTACACAAGACTGGTAACAAATTTGACAAGAACAACAAGAAACTTGTATGTACACTTTATGACAAGCATAAATATGTAGTACACATCGAAGCATTAAGGTTCTACTTGAAACATGGATTGAGACTGAAAAAGGTACACAGAGCTATCAGTTTCAAACAAAAGAGATGGTTAAAGCCATACATTGATTACAATACAAATATGCGAGCAAAGTGTGAGCATGATTTTGAAAAGGATTTTTATAAACTAATGAACAATTCGGTATTTGGTAAAACGATGGAAAATGTACGTGATCGAACAACATTGAAATTTGTATTAGATGAAAAGCAGTTTATCAAATACAGTTCAAAACCCGAATACCAGAAAGTGATAGAAAACATAGGAGGTGAGAATTTTAGAATCTTACAAATGAATACAACAACTGTAAATTTGAACAAACCAATCTATTGCGGTGTTGCGGTATTAGATTTATCAAAGATTCATATGTATTCCTTCTATTATGATACATTAAAACCCAGATACAAGGAAAATGTGAATCTGGTATTAACAGATACAGATTCATTTGTTTTGAACATCAAAACCGATGATGTATACAAATATATGAAGGAAATGGAAAATTGTTATGATACGAGCAATTACCCAAAAGACCATATGCTGTATTCAAAAGTTCGAGCGAAACAAGTGGGATACTTCAAAGATGAATGTATGGGTGACACATTTACGATGATGACAAAAGTTACAGCATTAAGATCTAAAGTATACGCATATCAAACATACAATACAAACAATGAAGTTTGTGAAAAGAAAACTCTCAAAGGAATCAGCAAGACTGTTGTAAAGAAAAACATCAATTATGAAGATTATACAAAAGCATTGTTTGAACAAAAAGAAATTACCAAAGAAGTCAAATCGATCAGAAGTTATGCGTGTACAAATTATAGTATAACACAGAAAAAGAAAGCATTGACGTGTTACGATGATAAAAGATATATCTTAGAAGACGGAATACATACTTTGGCTTATGGACATTACAAGATCTAATAAGATTTTTAGGAATTAGGACTTTTAGGACTTTAGGAAATTAGGACTTTTAGGACTTTAGGGAAACCAGGGGGGGGGACAGTGAGCTCTTCTCAGTAACATAACTAAGCAAAGCCGCCGGAGGCTATTCTCAAAAAGTACAAATAAAAAGTATCTTTCTAGTTTGTTAACAATCTGAGCAAGTTTGGGGCCAGATCTTGTATCCTCACCAGCTGCTAAAAATAGCCTATTAGCCTTAAGTATGGTGAAAGTACCTCCCACCTTCTAGGGAAGTTCCTCATACCTTCTGGCTAAGTTCTCTACAGCTTTTGGCAGTATTTTGGCTCTACTGGACTGGTATTCTTGGAATAAATTTCTGGAAACGCCATACGGCCATATTTGACACTGTCATAGTTGTCATACAGTAATACCTCACCTTTAAGGAAATGCTTTGGGTTAAGGAAACACCAGCTTTTCGGGGGTCGGAAAAATGCGGAAAAAGCTGGGCTGGAAAAAAACATTAAGAAAATGTACCCAAATAAGGAAACGGAGGCTGGCTTCCCGTTTTCTTAACTTGCCGAATATTGAGAAATTTTCACGATTTTAGGGGGGATTTGGGGGAATATGGGGAAATTTTAAGAAAAAAGCTGGCTGACGCTCGAAATGCATTTCCTTTTCGTTAGTAATTTCGGTAAGAGGCTGACGCTGGCAGGGGGGGAGGGGGTCAGAAAAATACGGAAAAAGCTAGGCTGGCTTCAAATTCCTGTTTCCTTAAAGGTGAGGTATTATCGTATTGTCATAACTGTCATACGGTTGACCGACAGTTGACTTTTGATGCTTTCGTCTGGACCTTCGCCCCCTTCCACCACCGCTATGGATCCTTCCGCCACCACCTTCCCTTTGACCCCCTTAGACCTTACACCAGCCGCTTCCACCGCGCCTGGACCTTCGGGCCTTTCCACCGCTTCCACCGTGCCACTGACCCCCTCAGACCCCTCTCCACCAACCGCTTCCATCGCAGGGGTCAGTACTGGGCAGGTTGTTGACGTTTATCAACCTGTCCCGGACGTGCCCTTCAGCATGCCCTTCAGTGTGCCCCTCAGCATGCAACCTGGCAACCATGCAACCTGGCATGCAACCTGGCATGCAACCTGGCATGCAATATATGCCAGGTGGCATGCAACCCAGCATGCTTCTGAGCCAGTCCTTGCACGGCCCTTCCCCAACCCTTCCTTTTGTGTTTCAACAACAAGAGGGTGGTTGGGGCAACGTGCAGCAGCATGCAACATGGCAGGCTGAGCATGCAACCCGCCAGCCCCAGCATGCAACCTGGCAGGCCGAGCATGCAACCCGCCAGCCCCTATATACTCCGGGCTTTCCCTATGCCTCCAGTATGCCGCCACAACCCTTTGGCATGCCACACCACTATGCCACAGGCTCGCCGCTACCCCATGCCCCGGGCGTGTTGACACACGCCCCGTACACTCCCGCGCCGATGTCGACCACCTACGGGGATCCATGGACACTACCCGCTTATTTTCCACCGCCTCCACCTCCGGTATATGGAGCTGACCCTGCGTCGGAGGCACGAGCTAGAGAATGGTGGGCAGCGCGAGAGCGCATGGCGGCTGCGGAGCGGGCGGTGGCGACTGATATGAGAGTGGTCCCCCAACGACTGTATCCGACACCGCCGATGGAACCGACTCCCCACATCGATACTTCTCCTGACGAGGGTGTGGTAAACCACCAGCCGCATCATCGTCGCCGTGCTTCGGGTCCGGAGACTCTTGGGAGAACCTTGCCAACACGCACGGAGCCTCAAGACGTGGTGACAGAGGACCTCTCTCAAGCTCACGCGTCTCAACCTGGGAGCACTACATCCGGCTCCGGCTATGAGTCTGCAGCGGGTACTCAGCATAGTCGCAAACGACGAGAACGGCGTCTCAAGTTGGAGAAGCATCGGAGGAAGGAGTTGACGGACCAGGAAATGTTGCAGAGGGTAGTACGCGCTGAGACCGCTCGGTTCCTCGCCGAGACCGAGGCGGGGAGCTTACGCGATCAAATGGCTCAGCTAGAGGCTACTACACCGGAGGGCGAGGTGGCCGAGGAACGGCGTCTAGCAAGAAGACGCCGGGCAAGCATGGACACCCCTGTGGTGTACGGGTCTGGTGAAGGCCAGCCACAGCATGCAGCGGGAGCGGCTGAGCATGCAACCAGCTCGGCAGATCATGCAACACAGTATGCAACACAGCATGCAACACCGCCGGCTGAGCATGCAACACGCCTTGCTGAGCATGCAACCCGCCCGGCTGAGCATGCAACACGCCTTGCCCAGTATGCAACTCGACCGGCTGAGCATGCAACGGGCCCGTCTCAGCATGCAACACGCCTCGACCAGCATGCAACACGCCTGGTTCAGCATGCAACCAGTGGATTCCAGTATGCAACCAGCGCCTCCTAGCATGCAACCAGCGGGGGACAGCTTGCCTTGGGCTGGAAGGATGGGAAGCCGCTCGCCGCCGATGAAGAATCGCAAAGCCGGAATAGCGACTATAAGGACACGGAGGACGACCCTGGTGACGACCCTGGAGATGGCCCTGATGGTGACCCGACTGGGAGGCGGGACCGTCGACGTCAACCACACGGCTGTTAGTGGTCACTCCCCAAGGGGATTCCTTGTGGGTGTCCCCGGGTGAATCAGCCACTACAGCAACGTTACCCGAGATCACCTCCTCGCGCTATGGTTTGTCGGCAGCCCTGAAGATCTGTGACAATCTTGGGCTGAGTCCCGCTCGATACATTCTGAGCGGGGCCGGTAGTAGTACCTCTTTTCCCGAGATACGTCCGCTGCACACCACTGAGGCCTCCACCTACGCTCTCTTGGTGGACCGCTTGGTGGCAGAAGAGTCTATTCGAGGCACGAGGCGTTCCAGAATTCCGTCACAATGGTACCAATGCCCGAGACGACCGGTGGTGGACGCCTTCACGGAGTCGAAGGCGGAGACCTACGAGCTGGATGGGCTACAAGCCTGGGTGGAGGTATGTGCTGGCTGCTCCATGGTACTTGGCTGCATCGTTTGGGTCGCCTTCTACGATGTCCCAACCCCCGTTGCAGACTGGCTCCTCCACCTTCCCGGCTCCTTCACATCGACTCTCAGCCGATGCCGCGACCTTCACCCCGACGGTGACTCATACGGCAGTGGCGGGACCACCTGCCGGGGTTGCACGAGCTCCGGAAGACCCGATGGCGATGTTCACCCTGACGACCGCTCCTACCAGACCGCGATCAAGAACGAGAGCTCGCTCTTGAAGGACATCTACAAGTTGGTGGATGACCTCCCGGAGTTCCCCGGCGATCACTACACGAAGGGCCGGGCCATGGATGACCTTGAGGAGTTCTCTGTGGCGGTGAATGCGCTTCTGGAGCACATGACGGTGATTGCGGCGCTCACTACTCCCAGCTTTCGGCGTGAGGCGCAAGGACGCAACCAGCTCAGCGTCTCCACCTTGCTATGGATGATCAAGACCGCCAAGTTGGCCAAGGCCCAGAAGCTGTACGTCGAGGAGATGGCGCCAGGAGGCAGCGAAGGAGAGGCGTGGAAGGCGAGGTACGCAGCGGTGCCACGGTTCATGGGCGACCTTGCCTTGTCGGTGGTCATCGCCACGGACGCCCTGAAACGGCTGAAGTCGGAGCTACTCTCAACGAGGCAGCGATCGGAGGAGAAAACCGGTGCTTTCTACACCCGCATCACCACCCGAACCGCGACTGTCAACTTTGTGACGTAGTACGGGGTTGCGGTAAGGTTACCAAACTGGAACTTCTCGAGCTCTTTTGGGGTGGACTACGACACAGCGTTCAGGTGGGTTCCAAGCTGGCGGATCTGGGGCTGGACACCAGTCACCCGGAGCAGTGGGAAGATGAACAACGTCGACTCGGACGGTCCGACACCTCCGCCATCTTGAAGGTTCGTTCCGTGGCCACGGAAATTGAGACGGCTAAGGTGATGGAGGACGCGGTTCTCCACGACACCATCGCCCGTAAGGTGGCGTTGGAGATGGGACACCGACAGCGGTAAGCTCCACCACGCAGCACCCCGGCTGGTCGGCCTAGGTGGACCCCGAGGAGGCCTGCGTTGGCGGCCCTCACGTGGGAGCCGGGGACGGCCGGGGGCGACTCGGCAACAGCGGCTCCTGTGACCGTAAGCACGGCGGCGACCCAAGGATCCCGACCGGCACCTGCGGTGAGGGAGCGGCCCTGTTTTGCATGTGGCAGTCTCGAGCACTTGGTGGCCAATTGCACAGACGAAAAGAAGTTGGCAATCTGGAAGGCCAACGCCCCGGCGCGGTTGGCACGAAGGCCAGGGCAAGTGGCGGCTTGCGTGGAGGTCATTGAAGAGAGAGTCGAGGAGGATTCCCTCAACCCCGAAGAGCTAGAAACGATGGAGGAGATCCTCGCTCTGGCGGATGATGACGTGGACCTCTATCTATGGGGATCTGTGTGCCATGTGTGACATCACGAGCACCGAGGATCCAGCTTTTCGGAGTGGGGAGCCGACAGGGGCTCCCGGGCAAGAGGAGTAAATCTCCATCTACCCCGTGGACAGAGGCAGCCCTATACCAATGTGGCAGCCCGTCCTTCATGGCCCTCGCGGACGTCACGTGACGAGGCCACCGCCTGTACCCCGACAAAGCCCGTCTCACTGCGAGTGCAGCATGCCCCAGTGAGCACAGAGGCTTCATCAGATTCACCCCATGGTGTGGCCGCACGGCCCCCCTCCACCGTCAGCCCGAGGCCCCGTTCATCACGGATTGCCTTCAGTGGCCGAGAGCGCGCACGGCGCGCTACCATTTTGAGCAGCACGGCCCCTCTCGTGGTCGCTTCCATTTATTGTCGCAAGGGGGGTTAGGACATGCCCCTTGACCCCCCTCCCCCCCAGCGGACAAAAACACCTCTCCCCAGTGACAGCAGTCTCTCGACCCCACCCCCCAGCGGACAAAAAACGAAAATCTAACCCCTTGCGACAATTAATGGAACAGCCCTCAGTGGAGAATCCCCCCCCTGCTCGGGGATCATTGACTCCACCGATAACCCCACCGACAGCACATTCTTGTTGGGAGACTTACTGTGCCGAACACGGTGTCCCGATTGACCGTGGTAATGTTGATGGACCTCCCCCACGTATCCGAGCTCATCACGCGGCACCAGCAGTTCAGCCCAGCGACTACAAGGATCTGCACCTGGCTGCACCGGGGGCCTCCGAGGTGTACCAGAGTTCCTTGGCGGACCAGCGTAGGCGGTTGACATCGTGGAGCTGGAGAAGTCCGGCGGGGGCTACCTCTGAAAGTGTCCTACTACGACAACTACGCATGACCCTCAAGAAGAAGTCCCCGGCAGAGGCACACAAGATGGCTGAGCGCAGTCGCCGCCATGCTACACGACGTCCCGCGACTACTCCTTTCAGCCGTCGCCAACGGAAGTACGAGTTGGACGAGCTTATACTTGCCCGCTTGCGTGGTCGCATGGGCGGCACATTGGGCTTGGCCTGGGCAGAGTTGAGCCCATGCGAGCAGCGTCGGGCTGTGGAGCAAGAATACGGGCCCGCGAAGACGAATGTACCGCAAGAAGGCCGACCTTGGGAGACGACTGGGCTCCATCGCCTTCGACGGCGTCAAGCGTCTGCGGCAATATCGATACAACAAGCCTTTCGCTTGTGGCGACGTCGGCGGGCACAACGAGCGCAGGACAGCCCCTTTGACTCCCATGCGCTCAAGGCGGCCTCAACATGGACCACGGCAGTCCAGCGGGTCAGACAGTGCGGTAAGGCGATTGTGCAGGCTGTGTTCGGACGTGTTCGACGAGCACACCCACCTCCCAATCCTGCTCCTCTCAAACCAGACGAGACAGTTCTCGCGGCAACTCTGGGATCGAGCCCCTCGGACCTAATGGCTACTACCCAAATTCAAAGTCCTACCATAAGGACCTACGTGCAAATGTGTTTTCCTCGCATAAACATCACGTAATTGGTTCAACGTGCGATCACCCATCCTATTTAGGGCTGTTCCATTTATTGTCGCAAGGGGGGGTTAGGACATGCCCCTTGACCCCTCCCCCGACAAAACACCTCTCCCTGATGCGAAGATCTCTCGACCCCACCCCCGCCGGACAAAAAACGAAAATCCTAATTGACAATTAATGGAACAGCCCTTATGAGTCAAATGAATATTTCAAGTTGTGGGTGCATGCATAGGGTGACCTTTGGAGTGCTTAAATTGCGCACGCTTTGGTGGTGTTTTTTTTTTCAAATTTCAGCAAAAAAAAGCTAGGTCCTACCATAAGGACCTACATTTAAGCCCGGCTATCCGCTTAACAATAGGTCCTACGAAAATTTCGAGACTCATAACGTCAAGTTCTCGAGCTGCTCTTTCCGTAGTGTCTTGTCAAAAATTCCATCCGAGTTCATCTTGGCCCTCAAAATAGTGGTTGAAGCAGCATTGGCTGTCAAAGCTGGAAAAGGCACTAAATCGCCCAAAATAATAATGCCCTTCGTACGGCTCAACGATGAATACACGCCAAAATATCGCACATTTTGCCTCTGTAGATGGCTCGAAAATTCAATTATTGTGTCTATATGGCGACAATAGCGAGGTAATAGTGTGTAAGCGGCATGTGCGCATTCAATATAGCACCCCCGACTTCAGACCAAAGCCAAAATTGACTCTTAAATTTTAGGACATTTGTCTAAAAATGATGGGACAGGTTGATTGGGGTGCAGCTAGATGTCCGCTATGAGGTTATCGACTTGTGCTCTATTCTAAACATGATTGTATATAATGCTACGGCGCTACTGGATCATTGGACGCATGCTCAGCCTCCATAGTCTGTCGGCGAAAAATTATGAAAGATGTGCTATTTTTTAAAGAGATTTTTGGCTTTAGAAAAGTTCTCGACGATTTTTTACGCTACCCGTGCCTACTAATACGGGTAGTGTAGCATCCCGTTTGGGTTAAAACTCGGCAAGTGGGAAAGAGGGGACTGAGTTCAGGTCCTAAATATGCCATAAACCGGAGGGTAGCCATTCACGATACCAATAGGACACCTTAAAAAAATATTGAAAAAGTGGTCCTTATGGTAGGACCTACAGCGTTCTAGGTCCTACCGTAAGGACCATCGGGTAGTAGCCACTAACCTACAGCACGGACGAGTCCGAGATGGAGATTCATTGCAGCCAGTACCGGTTGCAGCAACACCGTGAGCAGTCCTCGGAGGAGGATACGCCTACCCGTCGTTCGAAGCCTTCGAGGAGTGGGAGGAAGCGTACGACCTTGGACCAGTGGATGAAAGCCTGGAGCAGGGGAGAAGTCCTGTCGCGATTGACCGGCCCCTGGCCGAGAGAGTCTCCCAAAAAGAGGGTTTGGCCGAAGATTGGCCGAAAGAATTTTGACCCTTAACCCTTAAGCCGGTGGTTAGAATTCGAGGGTTTTCTATATGTGTTGTGAGAATGGATTTTTGCGATGTATGCTTAGTCACTAAATGCCCGTTTGCTTTACCAATTATTGCATACCTATATCACCAACTATTTGCGACACTACATGTCGATATATGTCGAATATATCCACTCTTATATGCGCACATGGTTAGAATGTTTTCGATTTTACAGGCACGATTTAATTCCATCGTCATTGTTGACGACATCTGCTCGACATATTTTTGCACAATTTTGGAATTAAATCATCGACCTTGATGATACGTTCCAAGAATGATTCACTTACACCGTTGTGCGTTCATCTGCATATCGTTATCTGTGGATTTATGCCAAAAAAAACACTAAAAATACATATATTTCACAATGTTTTCCATACTTAAGGAATGTTTTCCATACTTAAGGGACACGTGTGGTGATTTTTGCGACACTATGGGTCATATTTAGGGGCTTCCCAGGATTTCGCGAAATTTTTTGCGAAATATAGGTACCCCCGCGAAATCGAAAAATTTCGCGAAATTTGGGCCTTTTTGGCGAAATTTCACCCCCCCCCCCCGGGAAATATGGCGAAATTTCGCCATATTGCTCAGATTTCGCATTTTCAGATTTTGATTTTCAGTTTACAGTAGAGGGCACTAAGCTACGTAGGAGTACTTTATAGCTAGGACTGGGCCAGCACGTCATGCATTCCTGCACACTCCAAGGATTCTAGGTTTCACGGCGGCTGTTCCTCTCAGACACCTCTGCGGTTCGATTGGCATTGCATATCGATATGCCTCATTCTGAGTTCTCGCTCGTTGAGCACAGTTATGGTTCAGCTTCAGACGAAGGCGACGACGACCCCTCAGAGGCCGACGACGAAAACGAGCAGTCAGAGACCGAGCTCGCAGTATTAGAGGAGCGAGCAGCTCGTAAAGAGATCCAACCCGTGGTTAACGTATTCGATAGATTCAAACGTCACCGCTCCGATGATAGCAATGATGATGGGCCTCGCATGTAATTTGACATTGTAAAGATATCCTCATACTAGACCCAAAAATCTGAGTGGAATATCGATGACTCGTGATAAAACCCATAATAGGGTACTCTCTTGGCTTCTAAAAATCGGAAATTAACTAATGACGTAAGGCTCACGAAGCTCGCGAAATTTTAGACTCATAAGGGTATACCGGAAAATTTCGTGCGAATTTCGCGAGAAATTTATGCGAAATATAGGGGTAACGTCGCGAAATCCGAGAAAGAAATATAGGCGATTTGAAAAGAAATCTTGGGAATTGTGTAGTCATATTCCATGATGATGGCCACCAATCACTTACATAATGATCGGGACATGGCCCATGATGCAACGCGTGCTTGTAGATGAGCCGTAGGTAAGTATAACGTTGCAGTTTAGGCGCGTTTTGTATGGTTTGCAAGATAAAATTACGCAAAAAACGTACAAATGTGCAACCGATTCGCGACAAATATGCGGGTACGTGCGATATATATTATGCATACGTGCCCCGCACAAGTACGCTACGCTTACATATGCACACAACGGTGTACGTGCAAATACCCAGTGCACAAATCATGCAAGGTATGCAACCGCAATTGCCCAAGCAGCATATACTTTGCCATCGCTTTTGGGTCAGATCTGACCCAGATACCGGCTTAAGGGTTAAGTATGCAAAAAGATGTCAAAACCAGAAAAAACAAATGTTTTCTCGAAAACTGGCCGAAAGGCCTCCGGAGAGGACTTCTCCCCTGGCCTGGAGGAAGAAGGAAGCTGCACGTCTGGCGGCTTGGGAGACTGCGCGTCTTGCTGCTTGGGAGGGTCTGAGCATGACCCAACATTCGGCGGGCGGATCTGAGCACCTCGAGGAGGAGCTGAGTATGACCCAGCAACTGGCGGGCGGATCGGGCAGCATACCGCCAGCATGCAACCAACATGCTGCATCCTGCCCCAGTCTGTCCGAGAAGGAGCTGAACATGACCCAGCAACTGGCGGGTGGACCTAACAGCCCACGCCGGCATGCAACCAGTCCGGTTGAGCATGCAACCTGCCTCGCTGAGTATGCAACACGCCCGCCTGAGCATGCAACCAGCTCGGCTAAGCATGCAACCTGCCTCGCTGAGCATGCAACACGCCCAGCTGAGCATGCAACCTGCCCAGTTGAGCATGCAGCCAGCTCGGTTAAGCATGCAACCTGCCACGCTGAGCATGCAACACGCCCGGCTGAGCATGCAACCAGCTCGGCTAACTAAGCATGCAACCTGCCCAGCTGAGCATGCTACCG
>LGRX02000738.1:19326-36489 GCA_001247695.2 Cymbomonas tetramitiformis | reverse complement strand
TTAAGAAAACAGGAGATATGGGGCCGGCCGGCCAGCGATATTCACCAACTTGGGTACCCCCCCCCCGCCAGCGCCAGCGTCCTATGAAAACGCTATGAATAGTGGACCGCGATCTCTTCACTCAGCCAGCGCATTTCTTAGCCATCCACATGGACACGCACCTAGCGCAGACATTTTCTTAAAATTTTCACAGTATAATGAGCGTATGAACACCAGCTGTCCACACATATGTATCTGATGTGTTGTACTAGTTGTCCCTTATTATTTGAATTGTGGTTGTATATCGATGTACATGAAATGTTGAGAGAAGTGATATATTGATGTCACATATCTATAATGTCATATGTAATATTTGCAAATGCCAGCAATTTTTTCTTAGCTATAAGAAATTGGAGAATCATATCTTAGGCCGGCCAGCCAGCACCAATATTTCTTATTTTGGTCCGTGCCATAACCTTCAAAAACCAGCCAGCGATATTCACCAACTTGGGTACCCCCACGAAACAATGGCTACTTTCTTATCGTCGGTTTTCTTAACGGTGAGTGATTACTGTATGACACATTCGCGAATAATGGGGAAGAAATAATTGATGACAAGGCAGATTTCAGGAGAAGATCTGCAATGACAATAATTATATTGAGGATCTGGTGGATTCCAGAAAAAGATCTGCAATGGCAATACAAGAGTATCATGATCTGCCCGATGATTGGTGTAGGAGTACCAGAATCAGGCATATATGTGCACGTGATTGGTCGATGGCAGATGTCAATACAGGAATCCTGCTAGTGATTGTTAGAGAGCAACATGTGCTGGAAACAGCAGCTCAGGCAGTGGGGACCCGCTGCCGACGGTGAAACAACGGATCACTAGACTCGTATAGATGGACATAAATACTGAGTCTAGGTCACTAACTGTACACCGAGAATGACAAACTGGATATAACACCTGACTGTACGAACTAGTCAGGCTATCATTTCCAGCACACCACCTCATTTGAGGTGCACAGCTTGTGACAGCACACCACCCTAGCTACTAGAGTTTACTGAAAGAAATGTAAGCGGTTAACTCTAGGAGCTAGCTAGGTCTCAAGATGTGGTTGAGTGCTAAAGCATAAATTACATGCTTAGATGTGAGTGAGCTGTGAGCCACGAGATTGAAATAACATGTCTCCGCCGATCAAAATTCTCTTTTCCAGCAAGTGGCTGGCAACGTGATAAGAGGCTGCCGGTCTGCATGATGGATCTTAGCAACAAATACAAGAAAGTCCTGCCGGTCGATATAGCGTTCAGTCCGTGGCATTGTGAAAAGGGGATCCGCCCATGAATAATGTGCCATAAAAAATAAACGCTGCTCGCAAGTGGCTAGAAACAATAAATAAAAGCTGCTGAAATAAACCGGATCCCACCTACAGCAATTGGCTAGCGTCCAGAGAAACGTGCCGCCGGTCAGTAAAAGAAAATCAGTAATCATCGGAATAATACTCTTCCCCATCGTAGCTGTCAAAATGCTCAGCAAACTCCTCTCGCGCACCACCATACTCCTGAGCATCGTAGGCCCCTGCGTTCCAGGCGGCCCACTCCTCTGCGGTGTAATCTTCATCGAACTCTCCTCCTTCAGCGAAAGCTGCTTCCGGAAAATTATCGTTTTCAAATTCTTCTGTGTCTGGCAAATGAAATGAAACTGTGCCCACAGAAAACTCGCGTTGCGGTAAAAAGTCCTCCTCCATCGAGGGTTGCAAAACCCCGCCATAAGATTCCAGCTGGAGACCTGTGTCCAGCGAAGAACCCTGTTCCAATCGAGAATCTGAAAATAGCGGAGGGGCCAAGTGGCCATAATCCTTGTCTTCCTCTTCTAAACTGTCTTCAGAATCATCGAAATACCCAACAGGGTACTCCGATTCATCTTCCTCTTCATCAGAATCAAACTCCTCAAAAGTGAGTACCGCCCCAGAGCCCATATAGGGAGGCGTCACAGTAGGGGGCGCATGAATATAATGAACTTCGCGACTCACGGGAGGGGCCTGTGCGTGCGCGCTACTCGCCCCAGGGATACCAGGGGAGGGTCTAGTGGTGGTAACCTGGGAATGAACTGATCGGACACCCAAAATCGCGGGCTCATCGCCAATTGGAAGTTATATAGTTCGGCGGTAATATATATCTAACTGGTGAGATAAACCCTGAGTTAAGGGTTACGTGATCAGAACGGTCAAAGTGTGATAGATAAAAGAGAGGCATACATAAATACCTAACGGGTGTTTCCCGTCTACTGGTGACGGTCACCCAGCCTACCATAGGAAGTGACATGTGACAGTTTTGAGTGTCACAATGTCAAATCCAGCACACCACCTAGGGTGGTGACCGGAGCTAGTAGTGAAACGAAGCAACAAACTCCCTACTCAACTTCAGGAGGAAACTGTAGCACAACTGGGGGCCTGTACTCTTGGTCAGGGCGGTCCCAGTCACAGCAAAGATTGTCAGATACTGTTGTTAGGTGCCAAAACCCTAAACACAGCTCAAATTTAGAGAGCTCTTCTGCACATCTAGGAAGCTACTCTATAGCTAATCTCTAGGCAGGCACGGTGTGATCAATCTCAGCCACTAGAGGTCTTCGGAGCTGGCGGTCCGGCTCGGAGCAGCGTGAGGGTGAAGTAGTTGCTGGCCTCCGGGGCCGGTGGTGAATCATTCGTAGAAGAAATTGTTGAATCCTCGATCACAGCCGCATGGTCACCAGAGCTCGGCTCCTCGTCATCGGACGAGTACGGCGGTGGCGGGTAAGGCGGTGACGGCGGAACATAATCATGGTCGGGGTCATATAGCCATGGTGGCCGTGGGACATTGCGGAGAGTGTGGAATCCCTGCCGCAGCTCCCGATACCGCGTCTGTCGATGTGGCGGGATAGCAGCCGTGCTCGCACCACCCACCGCGTCGCCAAGATCGTTACGAACCATTGCAGTTGGCGAAGTCTCCGTAGCCGGGACTGCCGAGGCAGTCCACGTAGCACCACCGACCGGTGGAGCCGTGCATGTGCGCGCACCGGCACCACCGACATCGGCAACGATGTGCGGCGCGGCGGTGGCACAAATCACAAACAGCGCACACACCAAGGACGAAGTGAGAAGAGACCTCCCGAAGCCCGGAATGGCGTTCCCACAGCCGTACCGTGGCCGCGGCGGTGTCACCGAGGCATCCTCGTCGTCATCGTCGCTCGTGGCGTAGGTCGCGGGCCTGTAGTCCATCACGCGCTCCGGTGCCTCAACCGCGGAGAGCAAATTCATGCTCGCGGCCGGCTCGTCGGGCGCCCCCAATGCAATCCCCGTGCTCTCAATGAAATCAGCAAATGTGCGGGTGACGGGAGGGCAGAAGGGGTTCGGCGGACCGGTCCATTCCTCCTCGGATTCAACCGACGCGGGCGGGGAGTGCGCGGTCGGCTCCGACACCACCGGCAAGTCGGCAGTGAAGGTGTTGATGTTGAATGTTGAAGCCCCAGCCGTGCGTGCCATCTCAGAGAACTCGGTGACGGCGGACACGAGGACCTCACCGTCCTCCTCGCAGAACGAGCACGCGGAAACATCGGTGAAGACCTCCGGCTTCCCGCCCGCAAGCATACAAAGAGCGTCGAATTCCACGGGGTCGCCGTGGTCGATGGCGTGTTGGAACTTCGCGGCCAGCACGGAGTTCTCGGCCTCCTCGGCGAAGGCGTAGGCCGAGAGTCCAGTCCTGCCCCCGTTCGGGCAGTCCCGATGCCAGTGCCGCGCTTTCCCCTTAGCGCACACCTGATTCTGGCAGTACGGGATGGTCGCACCGGTGTCTCGGTGGAAGGCCACCTTCCTTGAGACGGATTGAGACCAATTCCCCCCTTTGGGGAGGGGCGACGCCGCGAAGCGGGTCTTGACGCGGCGGTCCGGCTTGTCCGCGCGAGGGGTAAATCCCCGTGGGGACGGCTCGGACTCGGCGGTGTCGAGGAATGCGGCCAATTGACGCTTCAAGTCGAGGACCATCGTCCTCAACACCTCAAGTCCGCGAGCTCGCCGGGTCCACCGGAGTCATCGGCGGCCCCCTCCATGAAATGCGTGCCGTGAGAGTAGCGGTGTGCGGACGCCGTGGCGGTGCCCGCCCGCACGTGCTCGGAGTAGCATTCACGCACCCATTGTTGAATCGTGAGGAGGTCGTGAGCGGCTCGCTGATCGTGGAGAAGCAACCGTGACACCACCGGCTGGTAGAAGACGGTGTCGAGGGACTTGATGAACAGCGCCTTCACGTCCTCATCTTGGAGTGTTGCCCGCGTCCTCGCAGCCTTCAGAGCGGCGTTGAAGTCGCCGATTTGTCATGCGGGTCCACGCCCGCAGAGATGCGGATGCCCAACATGTCCGCTTGACCCTGAAAGGGGTCACCCGCCGGGATCATGCGGCGGGCAAACTCAAGCAGTACCCGCTTACCGTCGCTCGGGAAGGCGGAGTGTGAGGAGTCCATCCAGTCAGCTGCGGGTGACGTGGGGTCAACCATGAGCTCAAGCGTGGAGAACAACAAGCCGTTGGCCTCCACGCGGACGGGAAGGGTAGCATCGTCCAGCAGGAAAAGGGGTGCAAAACCAATGTCCTCCGTGACAAATGCCGTCTGCAGCGCAGCGACCATCCTGGCGAAGAGTGCGGACGCGTGGCACTCAGTCCCTGAAAATCGCCCGTTCTTGTCCTCGAATAACTTTTGACGAACGGACTTGGAGACCTTCATGTCGAAGTGTTCCCGTTGAAGTGTACGCACCGAGGCTAGGAACGCAGCACCTGCTGAATTGGCAGCCGGCTGAGCTGCCGGCGGTGTGGCTGGAGTGTTGGCGTGTCTCGCAGCTGCTGAATCAAAAATCGTGGATAGTGCGCGTCGGCGATTCGCCATGCTAGCGGTGGCTCGAGTAGAAGCAACCATAGTGAGAAGGACCGAAGGGGCGGAGTGAGGCAATGAAACGTGAGATGTGCGACAGTTTCGGGCGGCCAAGAAACGCGCGGGTCGCCGATACGGCAGCCGTGAGAGATCAAATAATCCCGGGAAGTCGTGTGGTAGCGGCGGCCAATACGCAACGGTGTGGGATCCAACCAGAAAACGTAAACCAGTCCAACGTTAAGCCCCGTAAGAAAATCGTTCTCCAACCGGTGCGGCGTGCCGTAAATCAACCCATAAAATTTAGGCCATACCCGTGACTGCCGGCACTCTCACGCGCGGAGCGCCTCACTCCATCCCAGGCGTCCGAGCTTAGCCACTCATGGTGGCAATCTCGCAGTGGCTAAATAAAGCGCAAGTGGGGCCAAACCTGGCAGTTATATAGTTCGGCGGTAATATATATATCTAACTGGTGAGATAAACCCTGAGTTAAGGGTTACGTGATCAGAACGGTCAAAGTGTGATAGATAAAAGAGAGGCATACATAAATACCTAACGGGTGTTTCCCGTCTACTGGTGACGGTCACCCAGCCTACCATAGGAAGTGACATGTGACAGTTTTGAGTGTCACAGTGTCAAATCCAGCACCAATTCCCATCTCACAAAACGAAACTGCTGATTCCCCGGAACTCATGTCATGAGACCCGCCGGTCTGAGCACCACCTATCAGTGTGCCACTGTCAGAGACAACTACCTGCAAAATAATAGGTGATGAAACCGCCGACGATGCGGCCGAAAGATCTGAGCTCCGAAAGTGCGAAAGAGCGCGAGCCATAGAAGAAACGAGCGATACAGTGCGCGAGCGGTTCAGCGAGTCCTGGTTCGCCAACTTGCCATCAACGGAAGCTAGAAGAGCTGTGAGCTCATCGCTCGAAGAAATCTGAGTGAAATCCATATAAGAAAGCGAATACGAATAAGAAACCACTCAAGAAAAATCGTAGAGCACCACCTCGTCGTAACTGCCCAAAGCCGAAACCAACTGAATCTAAGCGAGAGACGGGAATCAGATTCCTAGTGCCCCAAGAGGGAAGGGCACGCTCAATGAGAAGATAGAGCAATAAAGAAATAAAATCCAACGCCAAAAATCAGTTCACGCAAGCGTGAAAGGGTCCATAACCTGCTAGAAACAGCTGAAACAGGCAGTGGGGATCCGCAGCCGACGGTGAACAAACGGATCACTAGACTCGTATAGATGGACATAAATACTGAGTCTAGGTCACTAACTGTACACCGAGAATGACAAACTGGATATGACACCTGACTGTACGAACTAGTCAGGCTGTCATTTCCAGCAACATGTTGAAAGGGGAGCTTGGAAAAGTGGACCTCAGTGAGTGTTGATCAAGAGAAATTAAGGACAAGTTTTACATGTTAGTGTTAGGCTGTATGCCAAGACTGAACATAAGGATATAGATGTTATAGGTTTGCAACCATACATTATATCGAAAAGTGATAGTATTGCTAGGCTGCGTAGCCAGTATATGTCATGCAAATAAACTGTGGAATATAAGGCTAGAAGCCTATGTGATACACCAAAAACAGTAGAAAACATAAAAAGAAAAGAAAGAAGATAAAAGAAAAGAAAGAAAAATAAAGAAATAAGTATGAATAAGTTATCAGATATGCGCTGGTACATCTATATATATATGTTTCTGTTATTCAATTTTGATTGCAACAAATTCCACCGTTTCATGTCTTCGTGATATTTCAGATACAAATCTCTTTCTTGTTCACACTTGGAAATGATATCGTCAATCACGATTTCTGGTGTGTCAGGCTGATAAACATCTTCTTCTTGAATGTCCAAATTCTTCATCAATTTCTTGTTAGAATCAAATGTTGCACTAATTATATATTCACTCAGTGATCGTTTTCTCAGAAAGTAATAAAGTTGATAAGTTCACCCGATATAACGGGCATAAACAGTTAGGGTTCAGGTTCGGGTGACAGTCATACACACTACTATAGGAAGAGTCACAAAGTAAGCGGTGTGACTATTCCAGCATCACCTTTGTGAAGGTATGATAGAATGCGAATAATAATTTAAACACGTATATCATGACCCAAGGGAGTGCCGTACCAAAAGTGTGAAGGGTGTGTGTGTGAGATATAATATAACGTATTATATCGGGGTGGACACTGAATAGTTCTCATACAAGTGTAAACTGATTATAAGAGTTAAACGAATATAATGTGTCTGTGACCTAGGGATCTGTCACCTAGTACTGTACGAGTACTGGTACAGCTAACGGGAGTCAGAATAAGTTATGACCTACGGGTCACTGAATCCAGCACACCACCCTGTGACTGTACATAGTGCTGTTACAGGTGGCAGAGAGCGGAGCACAGACAAAGCAAATTGTTCCGAAGCAACAAACAGCTAGGAGCTGGAAACTGCTAGAGGGAGGCCTGTGCTTTAGCCAGGGCGGTCCCTTCCTAAAACTGCTGCTAGGATACTGCTTGCAAGCTAAGTTCCTACAGCTCAATCTTGCAGATACTCAGCCACTTTGAAAGTGGTCTACAAAGTTGCAGAGTTCACCAGAGTTGAAGAAGTTGTCAATGTCAAAGAAGTTCAACCAGAACCAGAGTCCAGAAGTCATAATCCAGAACCAGAGTCCAGAGACCAGTGTCCAGAACCAGAAGCCAGAACCATAATCCAGAAGCCAAGACCAGAAACCAGAGGCAGGAAAAGATTCGTAGAGTAAAATTAGGAATCCCGAAGATTGAAAATCAGAATTCAAACCTGCCGAAACCACAGAAGGAAACGGAATGCCGAAAGCAAAATAGTACGGCAAGTTAGACAGACTGTTGGCAGTCACCCTAATGGGATGTACCGCTGCGGTGAATTCAGGGGCTCGATCGAGCACCACCGAACCCTGAACCGCTGACACACATGCAAAACACATGAGTGCGGGCAGGGCTAGAGATGCAAAAGAGAACACCCTCGGCAATGTTGCCACACCGACACGTGACCGTGCAGTCGGTGGGGCCGAGGGAATCTCGTCTCCGGAAAAGGGATAACCGTCGGAGTCGTCGTCATCGTCGATCACGGAAAGCTCTCCCGTGTGAATCGGCTCGTGATCCGAGTCAATCGAGCACAATTTAAGGGAGGTGCCAGGGCATGTTGGCATTACCCGGTCCATAAAGGACACTCGCAGTGGCTCCTCGAAAGGGGACCCGAAAGAAGCAGGGTCCGATGCCGAAACCGGGTGGAGCCCAGCGTCGATCTCGTGATTGGCAGGTGGTGGCGCATCGCACACCACCTGCGGCACAGACAAAGTGCCGATGTGTAGCGGTGGTTGCTTACCAGCGGCGGTAGCACCACCGACCTGTGCAGCCGTAGCCGCAGACCGCAGGGACGCAAGGACGCCCCGTGCATCCGAGAGCACACCCTCCATGCCGTCGCCCGAAGCACCACGACCCAAGCCCGCATAGTGGGCACGCAATCCCACGTCGTGCCGCACCGGATAGGTGAAGGGCTCAGGATCGGTACGCACCAGTGGCTGGTCGTGCTCGTGGCACAGGTCAGCGAATTCCTCGTCGTTCTCGTTGTCAAAGGCGGTCTGGAAGGCCGAAACCACCTCGTCCAAGTCCATGGCGGCATCCCGTAGGTCAACATCGCACGAACCACACACCTCAGGGCAACGTGCAGTGTCGTGAAAGTGTCCAGGGCAGAGTGGGCACTCCTGTACGAAGGCTGAGGATGCGGAGTGAAAGGAGATGTTCCTAGCACCCTGCGCCTTAGTACCTTGAGGCCAATTCCCGCCTTTCGGAAGTGGGGATGCTCCGAAGCGGTGCTTCCATCCCACGTGACGATTACGTCCGTGAAACTTACCGTCGGTCCGACGGTTCCTCTCGTCACGCCATTTGGACGGTGGAAATCTCACACCACCGCCCCCATGCGGACGGTGAGAGTCTCTCCGCGGCGGCGGTGCGTCCCGTGAAACATCACGCCCGTCATGTCGTAGGGAGGCAAGAAGGTCAGTGGCCTCACCAATCACACGAGCGAACTCCTCAAGGAAGTCCGTAATGTCATGCGGCTCGCCACCCGTGTAGGCCATCCCGAGAGGTGTGTGCGTCGGGACAGGTGCGGCCGCCTTGGGGCGGGTGGGAGGGCCATTAGGGTTCGCACACCACCAAACCTCCAGAACGTGGGTGTAAATCTCTTCGATGCCCACCTTCGCCAGCTCAGTGTCCAGGCGAAGTGGGGTAACCACCTCCTTGTAGAACTCGACGTCCAGTGCCGCCAGCAGCTGCCTCTTGGCGGCCTCGTCGTCCAGGGGGCCCGCTCCGCTAGCCGCGATAGCTTTCAGACATTCGTCAAAATGCGCGACCAAGGGCTCAGGGTCATTAGACGAACCAAAAGAAATGCTCAAGAGTTCTTCGTGGTGGCGGAGCGGCCGATGTCCAGGGGGCAGAAGCCGCTTGGTGATCTCAAGCAGCGCACGTTTTCCGTCACGCGGAGAAATCCGGGCCGAAGCGTCAACCCACCTTCGAGCTGGAGAATGGGGAGTCGTCAAAGACACCAAAGCACGAAGCAAAATGTCGTTGTAAATGGGGTGGACTTCTTTGGTGACGTCCACGAGGTCAAAAATATCCTCGCTGGCGGCGTCCTTGTTGACGAAGGAGGCCTCCAAGGCAGTCACTAAGGAGTCCCAAAGGAGTTGTCGATGTGGCTCACTCCCTGAAAACGAAGACGCCTTCGTCCCCAATGTGTCCTTCGCGACACGCTTCACAACGTCAGTGTCCCAGGACGATTGCAAAACGGCATTGCCGCGTGTCCTGTCAGCAGCAGCGAGTACAACTTTCGCTGACTGCGGGGTGCTCTTATAGCGAGCACCCACGTTCCTAGCAAAGATCGAGTCAAGGCGCATTCTAGCGCCCACGGCAGGTGTTCCAACTGAGGATGTAGTCATCAGAATAAATTCCTATAGGAGGGGGGTTGGGGAAAAGGCGAGGCTCAAATCGTAAGGTGGCGGGCGACCGAAATGCAGTTGCGGAGCAAGGAGAAGATGGGGTCGAACGAAATCAACGAAGTCGTATACGCGACGGCCAAGGAGATGTTGACAGGGGTGATCAAGCCCAGTTGAAAACAAAATCCAACGCGGACACTCGAAGAAGTCTTCGAAAGTCCCAACTCGAAATCTCACCGCAACATGGTGCAAACCGCACGCCCTAAGGTGGCCAATTCAACACCTCGCGAGGCCCCAACGCCCCGCCAAGCGGAAAAGCTTAGCCAGTCATGGCAAAGTCAGCAGTGATAAAAGCGGGGTAATACCCCATAACCTGTGAGATATAATATAACGTATTATATCGGGGTGGTCACTGAATAGTTCTCATACAAGTGTAAACTGATTATAAGAGTTAAACGAATATAATGTGTCTGTGACCTAGGGATCTGTCACCTAGTACTGTACGAGTACTGGTACAGCTAACGGGAGTCAGAATAAGTTATGACCTACGGGTCACTGAATCCAGCAGTGTGCACTGTGCAGTACCTCAAAGAGTAACCCGCGGTGACTGAAGATTACTATACGAAACTCATCACTACACTAAAGGATTTCAATGACCTTCTTATTATGAACCCCTTGCCCTTTGTCGAATTCCAGATATAAAAACCTCCATGCGCGTAGGCCTAGTGGAGATCTTTAGATCGACCCGCCTAGTATATTATACATCATGATATGATATGACATGACATGACATGACATATGACATTCTATATGACAATTCGGACATTCTATATGACATTCTATATGACAATTCGGACACCATACGTCGACGTGTAAGGTCCTAATTGGTGGGTATTGTATGTCGCCATATCCCGGCGCATGCCGCGCGGTGGTCGGAAACACTGCAAAATAAGGTGGCACTTTTGACGACTGCGACTGGTGAACTCGTTGATCTGAAGGCAAGAAGGCGATTTGAGGCAAACACAGAAGCTCACAATCCTCAGATATGGTGTCAGGTGTGCGATTATATCGGCTTGTCAGTCAGTTACACTACAAATACAGTCTTAAAATTGGAGACAAATTGCCGTATGGCATGCCTCCAATTTTAAGACTGTATTTGTAGTGTAACTGATTGACAAGCCGATATAATCGCACACCATACCTGAGGACTGTGAGCTTCTGTGATTGCCTCAAATCGCCTTCTTGCCGTTCAGATCGACGAGTTCACCAGTCGTCAAAAGTGCCGCCTTATCTTGCAGTGCATGCCGTTTTCGCGCACCGCGCGGCATGCGCCGGATACGCGACATACAATACCCACCAATTAGGACCTTACACGTCGACGTACGGTGTCCGAATTCCCCCGGAGGCCACCGACACGTAGGACTGCGGGGGTCACCGGCTGAGCGGATGATGCCGCGGCCTCTGAAAATCAGTGAAAAACAACATCATGGGAAATTCGGACACCGTAGGTAGTTTTAAAAAGGCATATATAGAGGACTTGTGTATGCCTTTGACCCTCCTGCGGTGTCCGGACAGTCACTTTCCAGCATCCGGTAGGGTAGGATGCCGCCATCGGGTTTGGGTTTGCGGAGAGTACTGAAACCTGCAGCCATTCGCGTTTCACCCGGTTGAACTTATCTGGAACTTATCGTATGCCTTGCACTATGCTTGCTTCACGGGCGTTAAGCAAGGCATGGTATCGAAACTTTTCGACCGTATCGATAGTTTTCGATAAGTTTCGAATGAGTATCGATCGATATGAATATGTCCGATGTCAATATCAATCGATATGAATAAGTACTGTGTGAATATCAATCGATATGAATAAGTGCGATGCCGATATCAATCGATATGAATAAGTTCAATGTTGATATCAATCAATATGAATACGTGCACATTTTTTCCCACTTATCGATATATTGATGTATCAATATGACCTGAATGCACACAACATTGCAAGCAAATACACACGGCAATGAAAAAATAATAATGAATTAGACCATACAATGCTATCTAGAACTCTACAGTGTTAAGACATGCCATCATGGAATGCTCAATTGTGCCTTCTGTAAGGCCTTTCCTTAAATCAGAATGCATGGCCCCCACCTTAGAGAAGGCGCGCTCCACACCTGCCGTGGTAGCAGGCACGGCTAGAAACTGGCGCGCCATCCTACCTACGTTCGGGAAGTCCTTGCTATGGACTTTCCACCAGGCAAGCAAGTCACTGTCACGGGGCACATCAGGCACCTCTAAATATCTAGTAAACTCGTCCTTTTCCTCTACCCCTTCAACATACTCTACAGCATCATCTTCCTCATCCGAGTCAACAAGATATGATGCCACGGTCACAACCGGCTTGCTAGTCTTTGCCTCTTTCTTGGATGAGTTGACCTCGGCAACACCCTTGGGCTTCCAATCCATCTCGAATGCCTTACGAGCCCACTTCACGGCCTTGTCCTTGGTAAGCATGCCTGCACATGGCGCAATAAATGAACATACACAAAAACTCCAAGGCTTTCAAACAACCTAATGTGGCTGCAACAAAAGTATGCAAACCTAGCTCGGCCGTGTGAGGGAGACGTACCTCCCAGCGGCATCAAAGGGATTGAGTTGCGTACGTTTCACGGGCCCTTTGCCTTGTCTTGCGCTAAACGGTCTTCCGGCCTGCTCTTGCGTGCACGTTGGCCCTGTCCGCGAGCACGACCCATGGTGGATGTAGTTGGTCTGCTGGATGAAACTTGATGTAACGGTGCGGTTGCGGCTCATATATTATGCCCCCCTATGAAGCTAGGAGGTACGTATACCAGGATCTGAATATGGGTGTTCGACCAACATAAATCCAGTATTTGGGTAATCTAAGATCGATTAATCGATCTGAGTATCGATTAATCGATATGGCCAATCGCGGAACTTTAATTTTGTATGATCGATCGATATGAATAAGTGACTTGGAGGTATCAATCGATATGAATAAGTCCCCAAGGGGTATTCGATCAATATAAATAAGTAGTCCAAGGGTATCAATCAATATTCAATATTTCGATATGTACCAAATTCATATCAATAAATAAAAATTAATCGAAATATCGATAGTATCGAAAATATTGAATATCGATACCATGCCTTGGCGTTAAGCAAGCACGGTACTATGGTCGCGTCAAGGAATGTATACCATTCCTTGAGCACCGGCATTCCGGGGAGTCGCCTAGGTCACGTGGAATGTTCATCCACTCAAGTGAAATGAACAAACCTGGCAACCTATAAACTTGTTTATTGTGCGTGACACAAGCTACTTGAATACAGGTTTGTGGTAGCGTTTGTTCGTGCGGGCGCGTTGTATTGCGGATGGCTAACCTCACGTGATCATCTTCGCGCAAGGGAGGCGAAGCTGATCACGTGCAGTTGGACATGAGTTCGCAATTGAAGGGTGTATGCATATATGCACTGTGATATGCTGTATGGTATGCCGTGCAATAATATATGATAAAAAATACACCGCTGCTGCTGACCCGGGTCAACAGCCGCGGTGTATTTTGAAGTGAACGGAAGTCGAAAGTGATTGAGCTTCCCAACACCGATTTATCTGCGTCCGATGACTGTGTACATGTAATTGTACCGTCAGATCGAAAATAATTTTATACACAGTGTCTGGCGTAATTTTCGAGTCATCGTCGTCATCGAAAATGCACGTTTGATTAGGTCATGAAATTGCTGTATGCCATGCCATGCCATGCCATGCCATGTCAAATGTCATGTCAAATGTCATGGTCCGCTCCGCTCGACCGCGACCGCGACCCGGTCACACCGCACCGGCGCGGGGGTCACGGTCACATCTCGATCTGATCTCCATCTGCTCGTGCTGCTGAACCCGATGCTGCTGCTGCTGCTGCTGCTGGCGTGGGTGCTGCCTTCATGCCGGAGCAGTCGAGTGGTGTGGCGGAGCCCTTGTGAACCTAAGACGACAGATATTGCGGTGTGATAAACACTTTTTGCAGAAATTCGAAACCTTCTTAGATTAAGGAAATTCAGAGCAACAAGACGCGTCTGTAATAAGTCCACAGATCCAATGACCGGTCCCGGCAGAACTCCTCAAGGAGGAGCGCCAATGGCGAAGCGTCTTTTGCAAGAGGTGCAGTCAATTGACGCTGTCGTGGTTCCGCTAGCTCTCCGATCGGAGGTTATCCTTAAAGTAATCCCATTTTAGCGTGGGGGTTCCTTGACCGAGAGATTTGGCGTTATTTTTGCTTTCAGGTTCTCATATATGCTGTTAGCGCGGTCTTCAGCTGTATGGTGTTGACGGTCGGTTTGAAGCGGATAGAGAACATGCGAGAAAATTCCTCTCCGGTAAGACTTACCATATTCATGTGGTATCACACGGATAAAGTTTACCTACTTTCTGTTGTTGCCTGTGTGCGTGCGACTGAGACATCCGAACGTGCGCTTAACAACCCTAGAAATAGTGAAAGGTTTCTTCACCTGTGATTATTTTGCTTTGGCATAAATAGATCAAGCGTACGACCGTCCATAGAATTTGTGAACATTAAAATTTTTTGCCAGGCAGCGCAAAGGAAGAGAGAGATCGCCGCAAGACTTGGGAGGCCGATTCAAACTAACTCCTACGAGGAAGTAAGTGGTCACTTTGAACTTTTTGCAGCACAATTCCGCTCTGCACTCACTATGACGTAGCGATCGGGTTTCTTCCGGAAGGATGACTTGCTCGCGAACTGAGTCTCGCGTTACTTCTCTTGGCATCTGCAAACGAATTTCAGGTCCAGAGAACTCTGCGCGTCCGGTAATTTAGGGTACATTAGTACTAAGGACGACCTATGTACCCTAAAGTGCTGGTGTGTTGTTCGCGAGCAGGTCATTGCTATGGATGTTGTCAATCCAGATGACCTTTCTGTTGACTTTAGCGCCATTGGTGGCATGGAGAAGATCAAAGAGAGCTTGGTGACCACTCCTGATTCTTTTGCACACAACTTCACATAGAGTTTTTGGACTCCGTGCCTGACGCACTGCGATGTGTGTTTAACGGAGCTTTTCGTGCAGTTCTGGCCGAGATCACAGGAATAGTTTCGAGTATCCGGGCTATATGCAATGGGCTCTCATTGCAACAGGGAGGAAAATCGCAGGCTGCTGGCGGTTGTTTGCTTCCTTTAGCTCGCTCTTTGTTTCGGCTCATCCATTTCGTTTCTGAGGTTGCCACGCTTGTCATGAACATTCGCCCATCACAAATGAGCCTCGTCCTAACTTGTACGTCGAGATCTTCAGGACGAACTCGTGATCTTACCTCTTAAACGTCCAGAACTGTTCAAGAGAGGAAACTTGCTGAAGCCAGTCAAGGCACGCTGCTACCTTGCCGACACACTCAATTTGCAGTGCAGGGCATCCCTGCCCCCGTAAGAAAGCCTCCCAAATTCGTACTTGGATTTGTTGAGGATGCTCCCTGCATCTGATTTTATGGCGAGTTCCAAAACGTTCGCTAGGTTGCACGGCACTGCTCTTACGCCTACACGAGGTTAGCTTCTGAGGGCACCGTGCTGCGCTGAACACTGCAGGGGGTGCTGCTTTACGGTCCCCCGGGCACTGGCAAAACGATGCTTGCTAAGGCTTTGGCGAAGGAGTCGGAGGTGAATCTACCACGCCGCTCCTCCTCGTTGGAAGAGCTTGATTGATCAGTCCACTGGAGAGGAGCCATCAGCTGCGGACTGCTATGGCACTCGCATCCCCCCGCATCCTTACCGACTCTTGATGTTGGCTGAGTAGATATTTTTTGGCGCACTAAGGTTTGGTGCGGATGGGATCCCAGGCCTGCTTTATCAACGTGCGCGTAAGTACCCTGCAGAGCAAGTGGTTCGGGGACGCGAATAAGCTGGTGACTGCCGTGTTCACTCTCGCCTGGAAGCTTCAACCCTCCATCATATTTATCGGTGCGCCCTTGAGGAAGGCGCACTCGTCCTCTTGCCGGGCGTGTGTCTGATGATGGGATCGCGTTGGATACCTGCCTGTGTGTCAACATGGGAGGGGGCGCTTTATGCTTGCTTTTACCTGAAGCGCGCAGCTCACCAGTGCTCCTGTCACTTGGAGGCAGTGCGCGCCATGTCCCGGTTACTCAGGTGGGGCCTTGGGACGTCCATGATACTGGCTTGGGGCCCTGGCCGAACCGGTTACGAACTTCGCACCAGGTCCCAGGTACTAGAGTGGGGGCTTTACAGGTCCGAGGTGCTAGAGTGGGGGCTTTACAGGTCCGAGGTACTAGAACAAGGCTTTACAGGTCAAGTGCTCAGAGTGAGGCTTTGGGTCCGAGGTACTAGGTAGGGCTTTACAGGTCAGTGCTAGAGTGGGGGCTTACAGGTCCAGGTACTAAGTGAGGCTTTGAGGTCTGGGAGACACTAGAGTGGGGGCTTTACAGGTCCGAGGAGTACTAGAGTGGGGGCACTACAGGTCGAGGTGCTAGAGTGGGGGCTTTACAGGTCCGAGGTACTAGAGTGGGGGCTTTACAGGTCCGGGAATGCTAAGTGGGGGCTTTACAGGTCCGAGATACTAAGTGGGGCTTTGGGTCAGTGCTAGAGTGGAGCTTATACAGGTCCGGTACTAGAGTGGGGCTACGGTCCGAGGTACTGGAGTGGGGGCTTTGGTCCCAAATGTTGAGTTGAGCGCCTCCGGCAGGTGGCAGATACTGCCCGAGGCCGGCCTCGGCAGTCGCAGATACTGCCCCGAGGCCGGCCTCGGCAGGTTGCAGATACTGGTGTTCCCGTCACCTCTGGATTGGCTACTGATCGACAGGAGAGTTTTGCTTTGATTGGGCAGATGAGATTGATAGCTTCCTCGGCCAGCGCAAAACCAACGAACACGAGGCCGTGACGAACATGAAGACGGAGTTCATGTCCTTGTGGGACGGTTTCACAACAGACGAGAGTGCCCGCGTGATGGTGTTGGCCGCCACAAATCGGCCCTGGGAGGTGGATGAGGCGATCCTCAGGTGTCTCAGTCATATGCGCATTTTGCCCCCCTTTGGAATTGGTTACACATGCTCATCTCAGGCCAATTTAAACTGTTTGTTTGCTTTCCGGCATGACTGCCGTGTGGCTTATGACAAGGCCTTTGCGGGCTTTGGGTGGGCAGGCGGCTTCCGCGCTCCTTCGAGGTGCCGCTGCCCGACCTCCAGCAGCGCCAGAACATTCTCCACGTCCTCCTAAAGGAGGAGCACCTGGATGCTGCGATGATGTGAGCTTCGACCCTTCGGAAGTTGTTGCTTTGAATCACGTCGGAGCGGAACCCC
>LGRX02000737.1:0-23177 GCA_001247695.2 Cymbomonas tetramitiformis | reverse complement strand
TGGATGGATTCTGGCAAGTCCCCATGGCCGAGGAAGACGTGGAGAAGACAGCATTCACCACCCAGATGGGCTCCTACGAGTGGCTGGTGATGCCACAGGGATTGCAGAATTCCCCGTCACAGTACCAGCGGAGGATGCTGAGAGCCTTAGGACACTTACCTTTCGTCCGAATCTTCATCGACGATGTGGTGGTGTTCTCGAAGGGTGGAGTCCAAGAACACTACGACAACGTCCGTACCTTCCTTCAGACCTGCCGCGAGAAAGGAGTATACCTCAAGGCCTCTAAGGCGCAGATGCTGAAGGAGTCTTTGAGGTTTCTTGGGCACACCCTGTCCAGCGAGGGCTGCAAGCCGCAGCACGACAAGGTGGCGGCAGTGCGCGACTGGCCGGCGCTGGAGAATGTCACTCACGTCCGGCAGTTCCTGGGCCTAGCCGGTTATTATCGTCGGTTCATTCACTGTTTCTCCGACATCGCGCAGCCCCTCACCATGCTCACCAAGAACGAGGTGGAGTGGAGATGGGGCCCCGAGCAGCAGTGGGCCTTCGAAGAGCTGAAAGCAGCACTGGTGGACGCCCCCGTTCTGGCCCTGCCGAACGTGAAGGCCGCAGCGGACGGATCAGCCCCCTTCGTGGTGCAGACCGACGCGAGTGGGGTGGCGCTGGGTGGAGTCCTGATGCAGGACTGTGGTGAAGGACTTAAGGTGATAGCCTACGAGAGCCGGCAGTTCTCCGCGGCTGAGCAGAACTACCACACGGGCGAGAGGGAGCTCTGCGGACTTCACCACTGCACCACGGTGACCTGGCGGCACTACCTGATCTTCACCGCCTTCAAACTGCAAGGCGACCACCGGCCACCGGAATGGCTGATGGAGCCGGGGAGGGAGCTGAGTCGGCGGCAGGCACGATGGTACATGGATCTCGTGGAGGTGGGGGTCCCCCGCATGGAGAACGTGAAAGGGGCCCTGCTACTGGTTCCAGACGCCTTGTCACGGCGACCCGACTACTCAGCGAAGACACCTCGGGAGGGCTTGAAGGAGGCCGGCATTCTCGACGCTAAGTCGGACCTCCCGAAAGACCCCCTCTCTGTGTTGGACACCACCGACCTCTTTGAGGAGGGCCCAGCCTTGGGCACCCTGACCCAGCTTGCTGAGGTGAACAGCTGGTTGGACGCGGTGGACACTCTGCAGCTGGCGGAGTTGGCTATGGAGTCCCAACTTGGTGCCAAGGAGCTTGGAGCCCCGCACCATTGCGAGGACCTCCCAATAGAGGTTGCAGCGGGTGCTGGGGGGGTGCAGACGCAGCACCCTGGCGCGGATCTCCCCACGGAGGTCACATCAGCCGCTGGAGGGGTGCAGATGCAGCACCCTGGCGCGGATCTCCCCACGGAGGTCACATCAGACGCTGGAGGGGTGCAGATGCAGCACCCTGGCGCGGATCTCCCGACGGAGGTCACATCAGACGCTGGAGGGGTGCAGATGCAGCACCCTGGCGCGGATCTCCCGACGGAGGTCACATCAGACGCTGGAGGGGTGCAGATGCAGCACCCTGGCGCGGATCTCCCGACGGAGGTCACATCAGATGTTGAAGGGGTGCAAACTGAGCACCCCGGCGCGGACCACCTGACGGAGGTCACAGCGCCCCCCACGAGAGGGGCGACGCTGGCGTTTCAGCGTGCTTCCCTGAGGAAGAGTACAAGGGCTCTTCGGGGGGCCTTCAAGTCCCTTCGCGCAATGGGACGGTCCAAGCTACCAGGAAAGGCGGCATTGGAAATGCCAGCGGAGGCCTCAGAGCAACCTTGTGGCGTGGTGGCCTCACGCACCCGGTCAAAAACTGGGTTACCTCCTGCGGGAGGGACGTCGGGGTGCCAAGCACCCATAGCGCCTGCACAAACTCCGCCGCAGGTGTCAGCCAAGGTCCCTATGGAGCGCCCCAGCGGCACGGTGACCTCTCGCTCGCGGTCGAACACCAAATCGCCGCCCCAGCAAGAGGCAGCAAAGCCGGCGACACCTCCGACGGTGGTTCTGACTGACGCCCCCAGGACGAGGAAGCCCCCTGCGAAGAGCGCGTCCCAATCGCGGAGGGAATCGACGGGGCGGTTGCACCAGGCATTGTTCGAACGGCTATAGTCGAAATACGGGAAGTTCGACGTGGATGCCTGTCGCGGACCAAAAGGCCGCGGTCAGCTGGTGGACAAATACTGGGAAAACTGCCTAAAGGAGCAGGGGAGAGGACTTCACGTGTGGTGCAGCCCCCCACATGACAGCGACCATCTCACCATCGAGGCTGTACTCCGCACCTACGTGCATGAGTGGCGGCAAGACCCCGAGAACACCTCTGCAGTGTTCCTGCTGCCGGACCTACAGTCGCGCATGCCGCAGGGGAGGAAGCTTTTCAGACGCGCGGGGATGCGTATTGAGGAGGTCATCCCCACACATGACTCTCAGGGGAATCCCACCCAACTGTTTAAGGGAACAGATGGAGTGCTGCAGGCCCTCCCATGGCCGATGCTGGTGGTGTATGCTCCACCCTCGAGGTCAAGACCGCAGAGGATTCGACACCAGCGAGTGCCCCCGCCAATTGTTGATGCAGGCAAGGCGTCAAAGATGCGGGACGCGCAGGGCACAGTTTCTGGAGGAGATTTCCTTGAGGCCCTGCGGGACGAGTACAGCCGAGACGGGCCCCTTCGTACTCTGCGGGAGCAAGTAGAGTCAGCTCCCCATCACAGCACGAAGCACTTCCGCATTGTTGGCGAAGTGCTGTGGCGTGTAGCTGCGGGGCACTACCAGCTGGTCCTGGGTGAGGACTCGCCCCTCCGGGAGATTGTGTTCCGCGAAGCCCACGACTCCCTGGCAGCGGGTCACACAGGGCGCGACAAGACACTTGAAAGGGTTCTTCGTCGATTCTGGTGGAAGAACGCCTCGGATGATGTTGGAGCTTGGGTGGCGTCCTGCCCCACTTGCCAGGCTGTGAAACCCCGATCGTCATACCCTGATGGACTGCTTAACCCGTATTCGATTCCGTCGCGAAACTGGCAGGACGTGGGTGTGGACTTTGTCACCGGTCTACCTTTGACCGAGCAAGGGAACGACGCGTTCGTCGCCTTCACCTGTAAGCTCTCGAAGATGGTCCACGTGGTCCCCATTAACTTCGGGGACAGCTCAGCAGCCACTATTGCTCGCATTTACTTCGACACCGTGTGGAGGCAGCATGGCGCGCCTATGAAAATTGTCAGCGACCGGGACCCACGCTTCCAAGACGCGTTCTGGAAAGAGCTGATGCGGTTGATGGGGGTCAAGGTGGCAATGACCACCCCTTACAACCCCCGATCTGATGGTCAAGCGGAGCACACCAACCGGGTCGTGGAGGATATGCTTCGCTCCTTCGTCGATGATAGTCCGGAGGACTGGGACCTGTACGCCACCAACGTCGAGTTTGCTATTAACGACTCGCGCAGTGACGTAACCGGTTTCACCCCCTTCGAGTTGTGCTATGGTGCGTGTGTCACCCATGTCACAGCTTGACATGTTTCTAGAAGCTGCCCAGTCTACCGATGGGCGACGCAAAGGAGGGGTGGGGACTGCACATGAATGGGCGTTTCGTTTTTCGTCGCAGCTGCGGGACGCGCGGGGTAGACTGGAGTTGGCACAGCAGCGGCAGCGAGATCTCTTCGATCAGCGCCATGGGCAGCGGGAGTATGCGGTGGGGGACCTCGTCTGGGTAGAAGCCAAGCACCTCACGGAGAAGCTCATGGACAGGTCCCTTTGCAGGAAGCTCAGCAAGCGCTGGCATGGGCCGTTGGCGGTAACGGAGCGGTTCTACAGTGACATGCAGGCGGGTCTTCCGGAGGCAGACCGAGGTGCTCCGGTGGCTTATCGACTGCAGCTCCCCCCACGCTGGCGTATACATGATGTGTTCGCACAACATCGACTGAAGCCATACGTGGGAGGGGCAGATGCGTTCGCGTCACGCCGACAGCCAGCAATCCCAGAGGCGGTGATAGTTGATGGACAACGCGAGGCCCATGTGGATCGCATTCTGGCTCGACGAGTTCGCATCTCCCGAGGAAAGGAGATTGTGGAATGGAAGGTACGCTGGACGGGCTACTCAAAGGCCCACGATTCGTGGAGGACTCGAGACAAGCTGGAGCGTGGAGCACCTCTGCAGCAGCTTAAGGACTTTGAGACCGAACGTCTGGCCATGGAGGGCCAGGTACGTGACGCTGCATTACGTCGTCGAGAGCAACGCCGCGATACACCCAGTTCTGCTGCGGTGGCGTCAGGTGCCTCTTTAGCCTACCTGTTGGTGAGACCCTGGGAGGAGGAGTTTGAGAACCCCACCGACGAATGCCTTCCTTGGGAACAACGTGGAATGACGAGAGAGGGCGAGGTCACCTATGTCACTACCCTCGCTGCACTTGATACTCGGCCAGTACGGATATTGGTATTGTTCAGTGGAACAGGCTCCGTGGAAAAGGAGTTTGCCCGCTGCTTCCCAGCCTCGAGATCGGTAACTCTGGACGCTGACCCGCTTTGGCGGCCGACTCACGTGACGGCCATTGAGAGCTGGGATTATTGGAGGTATCCCCCAGGGTACTTCGACGTGGTATGGGCAAGCCCCCCTTGTACCCAGTACAGTCAGGCCCGCACCACTGGAGGTCCGCCCGATTTCGTTACAGCGGACGCGTGCGTACAACGCACCCTAGACATCATCGAGTATCTCCGTCCTCAACACTGGTTTGTGGAGAACCCGATGGGCCGTTACCCTGACGCCCTGCGTTTCAGGCCAGTAATGAGCCATTTACCGGCGCCCCTCACTTGCACCTACTGCATGTATGGGAAACGATACATGAAACCTACGTGTATATGGGCGAGCTCGCCTCCGCCCGAACCCTTACTGCAATGCTCTGCAGCGACTCCTTGTTCGCATCGACGTGCAACAGGAGTTCACCCTGATACTGCACAACTGGGACCGAGTGGTCATCGGAAGGGGATGCAGAAGTCACACGCAGTGTATCCAGTTCCAGAGGGTCTACTGCGGCATCTGTTCCAGCACTTGACTTTTGGAGGCACAGGAAAGTAAACGATGTTACGGTCATAACCCTTGGACCGAGTGCAACCGATCTATGGCAAGCAGAGTTTCGAAGGAGAAGACGAAGACTGAAGACCTGCCTTAGATATCGGTTGTGTGCGGTTGGGTGAATCCGGGATGAGCGTTGGCAGCGTGATCCTTGGTGAAGCCCTTCTGCTACGCTGATGAGCAGAGGAATCACGAGACCCCTGTACGCTATTGTATGTGTGATTATGCTTTAGTCGTGGTTTCAGGGGAAAGTCCACTCCTAACGGGGGGAGAGTTGTGCCAGGAGGCACGACGTACCTGCTGAGACACCCATAGTAGGGGGGTCTGATTTCGATGAGAATAAGAGTAGCGAACTATTAGGGAAATTAGTGAGTGGATGTGACATTGCCTGAGCGAACAGTTGGGGAAAATAATATGTGAGCTCAGAGGAGAGAATAAAGAGAGGTAACAGAGTTGGTCTCTTGGACTTGGACAGCAAATGATATAACTCTTGCTGTCTGGGTTTATGTTAAATAGTATATCTGAATATATGATATGATTCCTCAAGATAATAGAGGATAATAGTTTACTCCTGGGAATTCCCCTGGGACATCCTTTCTATATCATTACCACCGGGTAGGTTTATCCACTTAGTAGACCCCCCAGTAGGAGCATTTCCATTAACCGTATCACATTGTATATTTTTACAAACAATATCATTTCCAAAAGAAGACATCTGATATATATATATATATTAAATCACAATTTAAAATCAGGTTTAATCCAAACCAATAATCCTGAACCCGAGATTGTTACAACTTTACTTTCCATACATACACCGATAATTCCAACATTATTTGTAGTGATTTGTGAAGAATTGACTGACCCTCCCGGTGCACAACCCAACATTTGACCTTTGACATAACTTCCATCAATAGCTGTACAAGTTGTGAATCCTTTTGTACAAACGAAACAAGAATTTCCGGTTGTTGAATTTTGAACACAAACTCCAATAGGCATACAATTTTGATTAGATTGACTTGCAGAAGCTGCATATATTTTTACACCATTTACATCTGAAAAATCATCAGAAAATTGAACAATATCTCCGGCACTTATTGTACCTCCGGTATTATTTTCAAAAGTAAATACGTCACCTGTATGAGGAACCGGACTCGATGGTAATGAAGCCGTGTATGCATTTGTTAAATTTGTTAATGGAATACCTATGGTTGTCAATGATGATGTTGGCGTTGTATACGCCCAGTCGATGCTATTAACAAGTCGTATAGCACTACAATCCAAATCTCCGGTCAAATTAATGTTAGAACCGCTGTTCCCAACCGCTAAAACTTGCGAAAGACTTCCAATACTTCCAGAATTTATTGCACCGGTTCTAACTTCATTTGATGCAGAATCATAATATAATTGTAAACTTTCAGAGCTAACATCAGGACTTGCTCGGATAGGTCTAATATAACAAGAATTATTTACCCCAGCATTAAGTTCAAGACCGCTTGCGTTCAAAATTATTGTATTATCAATAGCCGTAGCACTTTGTGAAGAATTTTGACCGCTCAAAGCACCAATATTAATAGAATTCTCGCCAGCCAAATATTCCCCAGCGAATTTGCCAATATTGACTGAATTCACGGAAGCAAAGCTTTGCCCTGCGTCGTCCCCAACGTTCACAACGAAAGCATTACATTGATTGTTGCCGGCTCCGCTGCCTATGCATATTGAATCGTTCAAACAATTAAAAGCCCCACTATTTCTGCCTATCAAAACCGAACGGTTTGCATTTGGAAAACCATCATTTTGAGTCGATTCGCCAATAGAGACCAACCCGTTACCCGCTGTGCCCGCTTTAATTCTAAATAAATTTCCATCACATTCTTCTTGATTTATTATAAGTTTTCCGGTTCCCGTAAAAGAAATATCATTTGTGGTAGTTGTACTTCCTTGGTCGGTAACAGATTGTAAATTTTGGTTAGCCCCGGAAGGAAGGTTTTGAAGCAAAGAACCGTCACCAATAAATTTTCCAGAATTCAAAGTGATATCACCGGTGTTTAAAATTAAAGGTCCATCATTTAAAAGTACACCTGCTCCAAGTGGTTCTACATTCAATGTGCTTTGCATAAAGGACCATTCATTTATACCATTGTCTCCTATTTTCAATCTTGTTTGAGGAACAGGGTCTAAAGATTTAATTTCAAAAGAACTATCAAGTTCATCCAAACCTATAGAGAATTTTGATTTACTTGCAGGATTGTTCAAAATGAAATCATAAAAATTGATATTATTAACCAAATTTAAATCACCATCAGTTTGTAATTTCATGAATTCTCTTTGATTATTTACATCAGAATTATCAATAAAATCAATATCATTTTGATATAAAAAAATCTGAAGCCATATGAATTGTTTGACAAGGGTTTGAATTATCACCTATTTGATTTACATTTATTTGATTAATTGTTAAAGGGTCAGGAATATTTGTAGATGGAGTTTGTTTACCATTAAATGGACTTGCAACTACATTATTTCCAAATGAAGACATTATATATCATAACACAAGTTTTAAATTTACGGTTGAGCAAGTTTCATGTATACAGTTCCAAATTTATCAGTTGGATTCGCTTTGAATACATATAATCCATTTACTTGTGTAATTGCTTCAATCGGAGGGTTGTTGGTTGTTGCTACGATAGGCAAACCCTGAAATCTAACTTTCAATTTATTTTCTTTTGCACCCACATTCAAACTTGTATCACCCGGGTCACCACTTTGACTTCCATCAATATTCATATTTATATCAGCTCCAATTATTTGAAAGGTTGTTCTTGTTGTTTTATCTTTAGCACCAATAAACACACCGTTATTAACTTTGATATTCTTATCTAAAACAAAATCATTTCCGAATGAAGACATTATATACTATACCCTATAATTTAATTTTATTTCACAAAGAATGTCGGAGCCAAAGGTGCCAGTTTATTGTTTAATGGATGAATATTGGGAAATGAAAACATAGCATTTTGTTTTGTAATTTTATCACCGTGTCCTAATGTATACGATTTGAAACCTGACATAGGGTCCACATTAGAAACTCTTGCCGGTGGTCGCAAATCTTGTATTGTTTTACATGGAACAATCATCATCGAAGAACTTCGAAAGCATGAAGTTAACATCATATTTGGTAATTTAACATCGACTTTTCCTAATGGTTTATTTCCTAAGTTTGAAGCAAAAATTTGTCCCGCTTGTTCAGCCATAATTATATATAATTACAATTAAATTAGTTTTTACACAACCACTTCAATCATTCTTCCCATACCAATACGAATAATACTTGTACATTGTGCAATAATAAATGTTTCGTTATTCGTCAAAGGTGTTTGAAGTGGGTCTGCGGTCGATGATTTTTGAGTTTGAAGAAAGAATGAAGAATTCAAACCCCGGGTATCTATTCCACTACAATTACGAGGTCCCATACCTGGCATAGGCATATTTAATCGAAGCATAGCAGTCCAATAAGAGTTGTACCAATTTTCTAAAGAATCAACTTTACAACCTGAATCGTCAGAATAATTATCAGCTTTACTAATAGTGACCAAGTTAAAAGCATCGAGAGCGGTGGCACGATAATTTGGATAATAAATTGAGTTGACATTATATTGCCAAGATTGAATGTCTCCAGAATAAAATCTAAAATAACTTGGAACGAAAGTAGCACCTATTTTGTTATCAATTTTATGCAAACCTTTTTTAACAGAACTGTAATTTGAAGGCCTTTGAACAGCGTATAACATATCCAAAGATTGTGCCGACAAAGAGAATCGATTCGATTTAGTCATTTCCGTTTGAGTATCTTGAAATGTAAAATAATTAGTGAAAGGCATCTCAATATAAGAATCTTCTTTTAGTTTTCTTTCGACAGCACTATCGTAAACACCATTTGAAAATGTAATTGTTTCAATTGTAAAATGCAAATCAGTCAATTTCCATGTCGCTTTTGCAGCAAGTTCGGCAGCCGCTGTTCCGTTAAATGCAACACCGGCCCCTAATGATTTTTGATATGCACCCAACACCTCCGGTCCATGCATGAAAAAACGAATTTGAATACTTGGTAGTAACGCAGTATCTAGGTAGTCATGTGAAGATTCCCCTATAAATTGTAGGAAATTATTCAAAATATATGGTCTTTCTTCTTGATAATAACTATCGGTATTAACATTTATTTCTTGATTTTTCAAAACTCTTTGATAAGATACTTCTTTATTCAACGTTGTTTTAAGATTGTCCAAAACCGTTGATACCGTTGAATATTGACTCGTGCCACTCGAAATAGCTATTCCACCGCTGTAAATTTCTACACGAGAAATCAATTTTTCGATTCCATTTGGCAAAGTTGTGATAACTGAATCAGGTTGGGTTGCGGCGTCCGTACAAGCTATGGCAGGATTGTTAGCACGACCTTTACAATGCATACTTAAACTTTTCAGATTACACAAAACATTAACTGGAAGATTCAAAGTTATAACACCGTAAGGATTTACTTCGGTCAAGTTTGTCGTTTCAAGACGAAAATACTGAGTACTATATCCACTTAGTTTTTGAAGTCCAAATGCAAGACTATACGGTAAAGACATTTTTCTATAATATATATAATATAATTTTAATTCACATATTCTTTTAATTTTAAAGATAATGCATAATTTATAGATTGTTCATTTCCAAAGTTTCGGGAAACGGCTGTAGGAATTAGTCTGGATTTATTATCGGTAATTGAAATTCTTAATTGAGAAAATTGAGAAGCTTGCACATCGATAGAAAAGTTTTCATCATAATCTAAATAAGTAATAAATTGATAAGTTAAATCTGACGGTAACAATATTTTCCCTAAAATGTCACTACTAATGATTTGATTTTCTTTAAAATTATTAGAAAGATTTGTGCTTTGTAAATTATTTGTGGGCAACGTAGTAATTCTTAAATAAATAGCATCGTTTGTTTGTAAATTACCGGGGAATTTGGAAATAAATACTTCATCTACGGTTCCGATATCGAACAAATCTTCAATCTGTGAAATGTTTGTAAGACCAGCAACTGATTTGTTTGTTTTTCCTCCAACTACTTGGTCAATCGTTATACTTTCCTGGTGAATTAAAGATATCATTCAATGCATCATCTAATGGACTGCCAGGCACTGCTTGGAAATCATTAGTTATTGAAAATGCAACAAATTTAATATTGGGAGCAGGTTTACTAAGTGTAATAGTGAAATGTCCAGAAATTGCATCGTAAGTAACATCAACGCTATCCGCAGGTTTTGCAAACTCAAAGTTGTCGACAAGAACATCTAAAATAATCGTTTCTAAAATAGTTTTAATATCATCTAAATCTGTATAATTTCCATCAGGTATTCGACATTCATACAAATCATCAGAAGTCGTATTAGCTATATAGAAAATTCCGTTATATTCATTGATGATATACCAAGTCTTTGCAGCCGAAAAACTGTTTACAATTATCTTCAATTTGTTTGTATTTTTATAGTTTGTTAATTGTGTTGGTATATTGATATTGATAATTCTGGAATCACCAAACGATGAAAGGTCTTCACTTGATAAATAAAGCGTACGTTCAGATATTACACTCATGACTATCTCTATTTATAATATCAATATAGTTTTTATTCATTTCAATATCTTCCTTTGAATCTCTATTCAATGGTAAAGGTAATTCAATGTTTCCATTATACATATCGTCATATAGTTTTGGTCTTTTGATATAATCATCAACAATCAATTCAATATGAAATGTGGATAAATCAGGGTACAAAATCTGAGCATTTTTGATTAAGTGTTCACGTTCCATAATTTACCAAAAGATTATCATTTTCATCTTTAATCATATTTTCATTGATGGATGTATACTTATTTGATTGTGATTTATCTATACTTCTATCAAATGATGTCATTCTTTGAGGACCTTTGTTTGATATATAATCAGCCAATAATCTTGCTTCTAAGGGTGTGTCGTCATGCAAGTAATTTTTGTCGATATCGAAATTTACTCCTAACAGTCCTAATGGATTCAAATCTTCTGAAATTCGATTGTTAAATTCATCACTTCCAACATTTTTTGATGAAAGATTTCTTGAGTCATTCAAAGCATTTCCGAACATCAACACATCGAGTCCGGTCCCTATAGTATTGAATGTAGATTTTAATAAATTTACCTTATTAACTTTGTTATTCTTTGGCATTTGAAAGAATTGTTTGAGATTATGCGGCGAAGTGATATATTGATACGGTGCTTTCAATAAATCATAAGGGTTCTTGTTTTCGAAGTAATGAAACAACTTTCTATTTGAATTTGATGGTATTTTCAAAGCTCCCGCAGTGGCCCAATCAGTTACAACTCGATGAATATTTTGCGGTGCATTTCCATTGACTTTAGGAGTATGTATATGTGATAGAAATGGATTGAAGGTCGTTGATTTAATATTGAATTTCTCACCGACATGAATGGATTTCGCACCGCCCAAAGATGTCCCTAACAATTCAATGTCATGATTAGGATACTTTTTCAATGTGTCTAGATATACCTTTTCAGCTCTTAAAAATGAATCTCGTGTTTCATGTTTACCTTTAATCACCGAAAATATGTCCACTTTATCTTCATTTAAGTAGGATGGATTTGACGACGCACCGTGATATGCAATATGTATTTGATTATTTCCATTATTGAGTACTACGGCGTCATAATTTGAAAGCTCCGGGTCGATATTGAATCGATTGTTGAGAATATCTTTATTCAATTGTCTTTGAGCGGTCACATAGGTGTTATGTTCATAACCGCCCGGAAATAACAAATCAGATTGATAATTTCTTGAACCGAGATAAGAAGATATTCCGACATGATATGCTTTTTCCCTAAGACTATTTGAAAATGATTGTTGAATTTGTGACGGTTGTAAGTCACCTAATTGTTTGAACAAGCTATTCATTTGAACTCTATATCGGTTCTTTTCACTTTCATTTGACTCATACCTTTTATGCAAATCTGAAACTGAATAAATATTATTGTTATTTTGAAAATTAAGTATCTCGTTCGATGAATTTAACACTTTATTGTTGCAGAAATTATTCAATGGTGAGCACAAAGACCCTTGCATACTAATATAATAACATAGACTATATAAATGACTTGTAAGTATTCAATATCTCAATACACTAAAGATAAAGCAAACAAATTGAATGTATATGTCAAGATATCAACAAATAAAGATAAGAAGATTGATGTGTTTGATAAGAAAACTGATAGAAAATTAGCGAGTGTCGGTGCGTGCGGTATGATGGATTATCCATCTTATATTAAGTTAAAAGGTATTAAATATGCTAACCAAAGGAGGAAATTATTCAAGTTAAGACACAATAAATACCGAAATAAGATAGGGACAAATAGTTATTTCGCGGATAAGTTGTTATGGTGACAAGTCTATATCATATTATTTTGTTATTAAGTTTCAAATAATGAATGAATGTTTGATAATATTTGACGACCCCTCGAAAAGCATGATGATTATTCGTTACCACCCGATTTATGTTTCAATAATCATTCGATGATAGTCGACAATTACTCAACACGATATTCGATGATTCGTAATTGATGAAATTATATGACTACTCGACACGATATTCGATGATTCATAATCGATAAAATTACATGATTACTAGATAATATTAGATGACTACTCGATAATATTCGACGACGACTCGATAACCTTTGATAAAGCTTTCAATCTTGCATTTTTCAATCTTTCTAAAGTTTTTTCATCTGTTATTTTCTCACCTTTGCGGTAACCCATTGTTTTATTAGAATATAATAGATATAAAAAGAAATAAAAATTTCTAAACATTAATAGTATTTTCTTCTTGTTCTAGTATTTTCCTTTTACAATTTATACAAGGTGAATTTATAGTTTCACAACGACTATATCTAATTCCCGTAAAAACAGCCCCTATAATAAGAATAATTCCTGAAACAATTGCTTGAAAATCACATGAATTGTTTAAAATGTCCATTTTTATATAACTTAAACAATTTAAAAATATTTTTGGTTATTGTATTATATCCCATATATATGGAGAAAGTTATTTCAAAGTTTGGAAATACTTATTACAAAAAATCAGCAGAAAAAAACAATTTAGATGTGGCTAAACATTACAAGATTAACAAAGATAAAGTTTTAACACAACGTATATTAAATTTACGAATTAAAAGAGGTTTGCCCATCAAAGCAAATTCCGTCAAATTATACAATATCACTATTGATGATATGATTCAAGCTCTTAAAAAATCATCATTCGACATACCAAAACAGTATGAATTACTAACACAATACTCAAAATTATTGTGATTTTTTAGTCCAATGTACTAACCCAATTGAGCTTAAAGAAATAATCTTATATATATATTATAAAAGCCTCTCCCATGTCCAAACTTAACACCTCAAATATTAAACTTACACCTAGTCAATGGAAAGCTTTCAACATTGAAATGAAGGATGCAAAAACTAGAAAAGATTTTGCTGATTTACAAGATATTCTAGAAAGTTTTAAAATAATAAATGGAAGGAAAAAATCTAAAAAAATTATTACAAAAAATGATTATGAAAAATCGTTGAAAACAAAAATTAAAGACAAATACAATGGAAAATCTAAAACTTTCAAAAAATACCGTGAAATTTCACGAAAAATATAAATAAAAAGAAAAATGAAAAGGTTAACAAATTTGTAAATAATGTAAAAACTGATATTAAAAATATCAAAGAAATTAAAAAAACCAAACGCACCGAGTATATCGATAAATTTAAAACTAGAAAAGATATCTACGGACCAATAGATTTTAATCTTTTTGAAATAAAAGGTTTACGTAGATTTGTTCCCGAAGCATCAAGTGATGACAAACAATTGATATCATTTGAGTTACAATTTGAAGATAATTATGTAATAAAAAACGATGACATTTATTTAGGTTATCATCCTGAAAATCTACAAAAAGCTATCGAAAAAATAGCTCAAAGTGAAAAATTAAAAGAACATGGATTTATTAAAAGTATTACTCTCTTTGTCCACACCGATAAAGCTATTAAAGGTGGTTCGGCGAATCCACAATCGAGAAATAAAGAAGAACGATTCAAAAAGAAAAGTTGTATTACATTGAACAACAATAATAATCAATGTCTTGATATTTCTCTAGCTATTTTGCAACATTTACATTGTAAAGAAACCAACAAAACATTTTGGAAAACGTTGATTCACGTTAAAAGACCACAAACACGGACAAAATTAGGAAATGAAATTAGAAAATTAGTCGGTATCGACCCTCATAAGCAAATTGATTTGAGAGACATTCCAATATATGAGAAAATATTAAATGCACACATTATTGTATATGAAGAAAATAGTGTATGTGGACAAGTAAAAATCTATCCTTTCAATAGTGATGATCAAATATATGACGAAAATAAAAATGTGTATCATGTTTGTTATGACCCTATTCAAAAACATTACGAACCAATCACAAACATCATTGCATTTTTGGATACTCGTTCGAAATCATGCACGCGTTGCAAAAGTAGTAAATGTATTTTTAAAGATAAGAAAAATCGACAAAACAAAAGTTTGATGCATAAAATATATTGTGACAAGTGTGATCGATTCTTTTTTAATGAGGATTGTTATGACCATCATTTAAAATCTACTTGCGATAAGATTCATTATTGCAAAGAATGTAACACACATTATGAGACTAAAATTAAACATATATGTGGTCATTCAACATGTAAGAATTGTGAAGAATATTGTGACTTAAATAATCACAAATGTTATATTCAACAAGTCAAGAAGAAAGACCCTATTGAGAAATTAGCTTTTTTTTATTTTGAATGTACTCAAGAGACAAAGTATTTAAATGAAAAAACTAAAGACTTTCATTTCAAACATCATATGAATTTAGCAATTACTCAATATTTAGATGACACAAAAAATCCAAAAAGCAAAGACAATTTGGTTGAGGGATTTGAACATTATGACATGCAATCCTTTTTAGAATTTCTATTTAGTGAAAAGCATAAAGGATACACCTTTGTTGCTCACAATGGAAAAGCGTACGATTTTTTGCTGATTTTTGAAGCATTATTAGTAATGCATAAATTTGATGATAAGAAAAGAATGCCAGAAATTATTAGAGTTGGAAATAAAATAATGAAGTTGACCTATTTAGGAGTCACACTGATTGACTCGATAAATCATTTTAGTTGTGGTCTTGCAAAGTTACCAAAAACTTGGGGGTTGGAAAATGAGGTACAAAAAGGATACTATCCTCATTTATTCAATAAAAAAGAAAATTGGAATTATACCGGGAAAATACCTAATAGACACCATTTTTGTCCGGAACAAATGAAATGTGAAGATAAAGAAAAATTCGATATTTGGTACAACGAAAAATGTAATGACAAACATTTTGTTTGGAACAATAAAAATGAATTACGAAAGTATTGTTCAAATGATGTTTTAATACTTCGTAAATCATGTTTGGAATATCGTAGTGTTTTGTTGGAAGCATGTGAAACCGACCCTTTCAACTTTATGACCATTGCATCAACGGCACAACATATTCATCGAAAAGACATTATGCCTAATAAAAGCATTGGATATTATAGAATTAAGAAACAAAGCAAAGTTTGTGCTGAATGGATCAATTATTTGGAACATTCTAAAGGTATCAAAATGATTAGAGAATATAAAATTACAAAAACAAACTTCATAGCGGACGGTTATTGCGAGGAAACCAATGAAATATTCGAATTTAATGGTGACCGGTTTCATGGTAATCCTGCAATTTACAACCCCAACCATAAAGCAAATGTATCAAGAGACTCTAATATAACTTTTGGTGATTTATATAGAAAAACTGAAGAAAAGAAAGCAAAATTAGAAAATATGGGTTACATTGTTCAAGATATTTGGGGATGCGATTGGGAAAATGATAAATTGAATGAAAAATCATTAATTGACTTAATGAAAATTTACAAACCTGATCTTGTAATTAGAGATGCATTTTTAGGGGGGCGTACAAATCCAGAGCAATTATATTGGAAAAAGAAATTTGGTGAAACATTGAGGTATCTCGACTTTACTTCTTTATACCCTTGGGTTATGAAATATTGTGAGTATCCTATAGGGTTTGATGAACAATTTAAAAATGTTTCGATTAAAGTATATTTATCGAGGTATAAAAATCAAACTGAAAAGTTTTTTGGTGTTATATATTGTAAAGTAAAACCTCCCAAAAAATTTACAATTTCCGGTGTTACCTTGTAGAGACAATGGTAAATTAAAATTCACTTTACATGAACAAATAGGAACTTGGAGTACCATTGAAGTTGATAAAGCAATTGATATGGGATATGAATTATTGGAAATATATGAAATTAGACACTGGAAAGAACGTTCTACTAAATTGTTTGCACCGTATGTTAATAAATTTTTGAAAATCAAACAAGAAGCGAGCGGATACCCTGAATGGGTTAAAACTGAAATGGATAAAGACAAATATATAAAACAATATTTTGAAAGAGAAGGTATTCATTTGGACAAGTCTCAAATCAAGAAAAATCCAGGAAAGCGAGCGGTGGCAAAGCTTTACTTGTGTGCGCTCTGGGCCAAATGGGTACAACAATTGAACAAAATGAAAACTAAAATTATAAGTGAACCAAGTGAGTTTTATGCAATGATTTTCGACGAAGAATATGAAATGAATTACGAATTTGCCGGTATAGAAGGAAATGAAAAATGTATTATGAATTATCGATTCAAAGATGAATATTTTGAAGGTCCGGACAAGTGCTCGACAAGTGAAATCATAGGGGTATTTACAACCGCGTATGCAAGATTAAAGTTGTATGATTTGTGTGAAAAGGTGGGGTTTGACAATGTGTTATATACTGATACAGACTCTTGTATATATATTGAAAAAGAAGGAGTTAATGACCATGTATATAAAAATGATTTAGGTGACTTTTTGGGCGAATTAATGGACGAGTTAGAAGGTAAGGAATGTATAGAATATGCAGCCACCGGTCCAAAATCATACACATTAAAATTCTCAAATGCTGAGCCTCTTACCAAAAGTAAAGGTTTTTATTTGTCACACCAAAACAGTAAAATTATTAATCATGAATCAATGGTACAAATGGTTAAGAATAAAACTGATAAAATTGATGATAAATTTGCAGAGTTGACATATAATGTGATTAGAAAACAAAAAAAGCATATCTCCAAGCCTATTGTAAAATGCACCATAAATGTTAAAGGTCAAGGCATCGAATCTGCATTACATATTGAATTACCTCAATTTTTGACACCTCAAGGACTTGAGACTAAAATTGAAAAGAAGATATATGCAAAAGGATGGTTGTCAAACTTAAAAGGCACCTTGGACGAACTGAATCCAGAGTTTGAAGAGATACAAGAACAATTGGAAGAAGTTGATAAAATAAACCCATATCAATTACGACCTGAGGGATATAACTTATCTTAAATCAATTTCTTCTTCATTTTCATTATTATTTCTATTTTGACTACGAGTGCGTTTTGCTAATCTATTTGAAGCTGAAACACCTTCGCGTTTAGTTTTTCTTTCTTTTTTATTTTGTTTTGTTACTAACTCTTTCACGGTAAGTTCATCTTTATCTTTACCGTTATTTGAAACATTACCTTTTACCTCTAATAATTCTCTTAGTTTATATTTTCTAGCTAAAGTTTCGTTGTTGTCTTCTATTACATAAGACAAGCCTTCCATTTTTTTAACTTTGTAAATTTTAGTTGACCATCGTTGAGTTTCTTTATCAAAAGTTTTAGTTTTAATTTTAATTCTAACTTTGTCTCCAGGTTTAATATCAATTTTAGAAAGTATTTTTGTTAATATATTTCTTTTTAATAAAATATTTCTTAATACTCTATCTTCATTCATATCATTTGGTGCAGACTTATCTATATTTCCTACATTTTTCGTTTCATTATAATTATTTACAATAGTATCTAATTTATTAATCCAATTGACGGTATCTTTACTTTTAAAATAAAGTTCTAATTTATATTTTAATGTTCTGTTAAATCTCTCAATCATACCCATTGTACTATGGTCTTCGGGTTCGTTCAAATAATGTTCAATATTGTTATCTTCCAAAAGTTTCTTTATGGCTTTATTTATAAATTCACTACCGTTGTCCATTGTTAATACATTCATTTTGGAATCCTTAATCAATTTTCTCATTGCGGGAATGACACCTTCCGCAGATTCTATATTTTTATTATTTTTATCTTTTATAGTTTTTGATTTTAACCCAAAAGCATATCCTTTTCTTGTATTTATATTAATTCCCGTTAATATCACTGCATACCCTTTATTTTGTTTTTTAAATTTTGGAATAAATGCTAAGTCTGCCTGAATATAATTTTTGTTTGGATCTTTACCATAAATTGGAAATAATTCTTTTTTATTTATTTTCTTTTTTTGAGAAAAAGTTTCATTAACTTCAGTCTTTTCGACAGCCTCTTTAACTTGTTTCTGTGTAACTTTATATCCTTTTGCTTTTAATTTTGATGTGAATGAACTTATATTTGATAAGCCTATTTCCGGGTCTAAATATAAATCTTGTATTTGTTTCTCGGTGATTGATTTACTCATTTATTTCTTTATTATATATCATCAGTGAATAAAAATATTTTTTCATTTGTAATATTATTTTTATCTAAAAGCATTTGATCAATTTTATATGAAATACCATACATTTTATTCATGATATAAAATCCAGGAATTCTAATTATTGATTGGATTTTTGTATTCAATGTGTTCTCTTTTGTAATTTCCAAATCCTCTCCGGTTTTTCTATCATATAAATCACTATCAGCATTATCTATTTGACATTTAAATAAATTTGAATAATTCTTATTTTGATTTACTTTGATCGAGCTATTAAAAAGTTCTTTCAAGTTTGAAAGTTTAAAAGTATTTTTTGAAAAATATTTTATTTGATTTTCATAAATATGATTTACAATTTTATCCTCTATAGCTAATATAATATTTTCCATATCTTCAACTAAATTAAACGAAATATTATACCGGTCACTACCTTCAAAGTTGTTAACTCCAAATGGACAATGCATTTTCGGTGTTTCCAAATATAACGGCTTTTGATCATATTGAATACTTATAAACTTATATGGTTTAGATTTACTTTTTATTTTTGTAAAATCAACATTTTCAATACTCAATTTTTCAATATCAAAATTATTATATTTAACTACAGAAATCATTTTATTAAATTAAGTTATAATATTTATTTTTTAAGTTAGTTTATGTTTTTAACTTTAAGACACCGACTCCCTTCGGTATATACTCACAATGGCTTCTACTTCTAATCTTCATGGTATTCAAAACATGGTCGATGATGTGAAAACCAAGCTAACAAACAAAGAATATTTGAAATTTTGTGATCTTTTGAAAAATCAATATAATAATGAAGAAAAGTCAACTTACTTAATTTGTGAAATTGAGTTCATAAAACCATGTATAGTTCCTTATACAATTACGGAACTTATTGAGGACAACGATGGTTGTTTATTCAATATAACAACCACTATTAAAACAAAAATTATAAAAATAGAAAAATCCATGCATGATAAAATTCACGAGCAAATAGTGACCCAAGGGTACCATCGATGGCATACAAATGTTAGCCCTAATTGCACCATCTTGAAAACAAAAGACACATGCGACTTGACAATAAATGATGGAATTTATAGAGGAAATGTAGACGGCGTAGTAATAATAAGTATTAAAATCATAGGAGTTGCAAAGTAAAATCAAATTAATGACATTTTTTTATTATTTTATTTATGATTTTTTAAATTTATTATTTTTATATTTATTTCACCAATTTACGATAAATATTATATTATTTATTATATTATATTATTATGGTAAGAGCAAATCAAGCACAACCACAACGAAGACGGAATAATAGAATTTATTGTGGATACAAGGATCCTCCACCTTTAGGTCGTCCGTTCGGGAATAAAGTACAATGTAAGGCTATTGGTCAATTAAGACGTTTTGGGAGGATTTTAAGAGCACCTCATCCAGCCGATAGACAACAAAATAGGCGAAATAGATAATTAAAAAAAACTATAGGAATTAAAAGTTAAAATCAAATATATTATTACTAGTTTTATTTTATTGTTGCAATTATAATATTTTTTTATAATTTATCATATTTATATTTATTCCACCGGAAACTCTCACCGAACCGGATAAATTCACCGGAAGCTCACCGGAAGCTCACCGGACCGGATAAATTCACCGAAAGCTCACCGGAATTGTCTAGGGTTTGGATGGTAGTAGGATGTTGTAGGGTTTGGCGATAAGATTTTTCCCCAACCCTAGGCGCAGCCTAGGGTTTTGTAGGTGGGGGAAAATTTTGTCGCCAAACGCTACATCATACTACTCACGCGAAACTGCGGAAGCCATTGTGAGCTACACTATAAAATCGATATCTCGGGATGCACCGCGATGCATCGTGCATATGATGGCTTCCTGAGCTCATAACACGTAACTCTATCATTTGGAATGCTCAGCATCAGCCCATCTCGACCGGAACCGAAAATATGTAGGGTATTTCATATCACGTGAAACTGCGGAAGCCATTGTGAGCTACACTATAAAATCGATATCTCGGGATGCACCGCGATTCATCGTGCATATGATGGCTTCCTGAGCTCATAACACATAACTCTATCATTTGGAATGCTCAGCATCAGCCCATCTCGACCGGAACCGAAAATATGTAGGGTATTTCATATCACGCGAAACTGCGGAAGCCATTGTGAGCTACACCATAAAATCGATATCTCGGGATGCACCGCGATGCATCATGCATATGATGGCTTCCTGAGCTCATAACACATAACTTTATCATTTGGAATGCTCAGCATCAGCCCATCTCGACCGGAACCGAAAATATGTAGGGTATTTCATATCACGCGAGTAGTATGATGTAGCGTTTGACGACAAAATTTTCCCCCACCAACAAAACCCTAGGCTGCGCCTAGGGTTGGGGTAAAATCTTATCGCCAAACCCTACAACATTCTACTATCCTCCAAACCCTAGGATGACGTGTCAATTTTCCGGTGAGCTTCCGGTGAAATTTATCCGGTCCGGTGAGCTTCCGGTGAGCTTCCGGTGAATTTATCCGGTTCGGTGAGAGTTTCCGGTGGAATAAATATAAATATGATAAATTAGAAAAAAAGAATTTATCATAAATAAAATAAAAATAATAAGAATAATAAAATGTAAATACGTTAAAATAAATCTAAATATAATTTATTAAAAAGTTACGACACAACTATATTTTCTTGTGTAATCGAAGGTTGTCGACTTAATTCTAATACAAATCGAAGTACATTAGCACTTGTCGAAAAATTTCCATTTAGTGAACTAATTTGAAGTTCGAGATTATTGTTTCCTATAACATTCGATGAAGCTACCAAACTGAAAGGGTTACTTATTCCAGTAAATATAGCAAGACCCGAGCATTTTAGAATATATTCGTCTCCAATAATATTATTGACACCTTCATCAGCGTGTTGAATTTTGAATTTTACAGTATCTTTATTTAGTTCGTTGTCTTGTAATTGAAATAAATACATTGCACTAAAAGAGTTTTCTGCAAATTCTAAAATACGAATACTTTGTCCGGGTAGTGGATTATTTCTTGGAAAATTTCTTATATCAAGATTTTGATATTGTAAAGTTTTTGTTTCAAAGACGTCTTTTACCGTAACTTTGCCGTTAGCTCGTTCAATATCATTTGTTGTTAGTAGTAAGTGTCCGACTATAGGGTACGCTTTTTTATCACTATAAAAACCCTATGAAAACCCTATGTCATAAGTCATACAAGGAAATGACAAGGGAAAATGACAAGTAAATGACAAGAAAAATGACAAGTAAAATGACAAGAAAAATGACAAGTAAAATGACAAGGAAATATACAATAAATATACAATAAATAATTACGTAATAAATGATAAATAAATTACGTAAATAAATGTGTAACAAATAAGATTTAAATAAGTTCTAAAATAAATTTAAATAAGTTCTTAAATAAATTATATAAATGATGTATATTATTACATATATATATTATAAATTGTTCTTAAGTTATTTTATGGAAGTGTCAATAATCTTCTTGCAAGTTCTCTTTTAGTTAAACCTTTAACATTTATATTGTTTCGTATACACATATGTTTTAAATCATTTTTTGAGCTAAAATTTGGATTACATTGATGTATAATTTTCAAATGACTTTTACCTATATCTCGCCCATCCAAATAATTTTCATTCATATTTTCAATAAAATCGTAATACTCTTGTTCGCGTTTATTAGGTAATAATAATATACAATTCCTCAAAAGAATTGTAGTGGTATTACCATTTTTTATAAATTTGTAATTATTATGAATATCTAAACGAACTCTTCTAGAAATCATATTAGAATGGTAATCTTCTAACTTTTTACAAGCCTTTAGGCATTCGTTGTCATTATCATTTTCTTTATAGTTAATGCATCTCATATAATCTCTTGAATAATATTCTTTTTGTTTAATTAGGAATTCATCAAATACATCTTTCATTTCAAGTTTATATTTTAATTCATATATATGTTCTTGGACATCAAATGGAAGATCATTCCAAGTAGTAGTTTTTGCTTTTACTACTTCTTTACTTTTCTTTTCTTTTACCAAAAGTTCTTGTAATACTTCTTTCATTTTTTCTTTATGTTGAACTAATGGTAATAACATAAGTAAATAATCATTAGTATTAATAGTAGTCATTGTTCTACCTTATGAAGTCTAACTCTTTAAGTGGAAAATTTTCGTTACAAAAAACATTTTCTAATATACATTCACTCATTATAAAAAAGTCTTTTGAAAATAAAAGAGTCTTTTAAGAAATTAACAATAAATTTACAATAAGTAAAAATATA